>NW_024121743.1:1531259-1694507 GCF_016745375.1 Pimephales promelas
ACTTTATTCCACTATTCCATTACTTCCTTATGGGCGCATGCGCGGAGAACTGAGACGAGGACGTTCTCATTCGTCTACTTTTGTTTACCGGCTGCCCACGCTTAGGAGTATTTACCGCCACCTACCGTATAAAATGATGATCCATATATAAGGCGCTCCGGATTATAAGGAACCACTGTCGTTTTTTGAGAAGATTAAGGCTTTTAAGTGCACAGTGCGGCGCAATCTTCCTCTGCTTGTAAACAGAAAGTTTTGCGCTTCCAGCTATCAGCACATCATCTTATACGGTAGGGGGCGGTAAAACTCCTAAGCGGTGTGAGCAGCCGGTAACAAGAAGTAGACGAATGAGAACGTCCTCGTCTCAGTTCTCGCGCATGCGCCCATAAGGAAGTAATGGAATAGTGGAATAAGTCGTTATTTATGTTTTTTTTCGCACAAAAAGTAGTCTCGTCGCTTGATAAACTTATAATTGAGCCGCTGTAGGCACATGGAATATTTAAACCTTTTTTTTAATGACTTTATGGGCCGTCAAGAGCCAGTCCCTTAGACAGTTCTATATAGGACTGATCCAGCTCTCAGATTCAATCAAAAATATCTTTATTTGTGTCCCGAAGATGAACGATGGTCTTACGGGGTTGGAACAGCATGGGGTGAGGCTTAATTAATGACTTAATTTTCATTTTTTGGGTGAACTAACCCTTTAAATTGAATGTACGAAATTCAGCTTGGTCTGGAATACAATAAAAAAATCTGATATCTATGCCAAAAATATCTGATTGTGGTGGAGGTATCCAATCCTAGAATACTTCCCACCCACACATACATTTTTTTAGGCAGCAGATAATATCTTAAAAAAATAGTTTTGTGATGAGGCCTCTATGTTGGCCTCCTGCCGCTTTAAGATGAATGATATACTGAGGAATATATTAAATATAGTGTAGTGTTTGGCACCTGTGTGTGTGTGTGTACATAAAATTTGGCATCTGATTTTTTCCTGGAAGGCTTAAAGAAGGATCCTGGCAAACTCTTGGAATGGATTCTTCAGTTATGATCAGAACGCTGAGGGAGGGTGGTGTTGGTATGAGACCCTTCTCACGCACTGAAGATGGATGGATGAAGGTTTTCTCCTGAAAGCACTGTGGCGTGTGTAAACCTGCCCGACACATGCTTGAGAAACAGCTGACAGTTTCACCGGCACGAAACTATAGTTGTTTGTCTTACTATCTTTCAGTGTAAATAGCTGTCGGTTTCACTACAGCCTAGCAAAATTAGCTGCATAAATTGTCTCGCTAGGTAAAGACTGCTTGTGTGAAAATATCAGTGTTTCATGATATAAGGAACTGGTACATTTGCAAATGTGTTTTTGGGTAAATCTCAAGAAGGCTCCCAAAATCAACAGAAAAAAGGACACTCCGTTTCTCGTTGCTGTAATTATCTTCAGTAATCAATATCACACAACAATATTTTTTTACTCAAAATTAACAAATAAAGTTCAGTACTACAACACTATCATGATGTATATATAACAATTTTAATAATATTGTTGTTTCTTCCCTTAACAATTAAAAGTATGACATTTTACTTGTTAATTGTCATGAAAATAATGTTGTAATACAAACAATCCTAGAATATAATCCTAAAATAGAATCCATGCAACATATAAATTGTTTTTGAGATCCGTTCACCTAAAATTTTTTATATAGAAATATATATATATATGAAGAGTTCAGATGCAAAAGCCTCTAAGTGCCATTTGAAATTTTCTTCTAGAATGATCATTTTTATCAAGCTTGTATATTTAATTTCAGTTATTTCACTTAAATGGCAATGATAATTACCTATTAATTGTTATTTAAGTGAAATTACTGAACTTAAATATACAAGCTTGATAAAAATCATCATTAAAGAAGAAAATTTCAAATGGCATTTAGAGGCTTTTGCATCTGAACTCTTCATATATATATATATATATATATATATATATATACTGTATGTTGTAGAGACGAGATGTGTTAAGAACTGAATGTGTCTTTTTTCTGTAAAGGTATTTTTCAAATGCAAATATTGAATGTAGCCAATTTCTTCTGTAGCCAAAAAAAAAAAAAAAAAAAATGTAATTAAGACTTTCTAAGATCATTTATACTCGTTGCTGTTCATACTGTTGGCCATTATTGATTGAGTTTGGGTTTCATGGGTAGAACGCATGGGTTGCATTGCCTTTGACTTGCTTAGTTGCAGTTTAAAATACACGTATTATTCAGTAATATTATTGATTTGACTGCTCAATTTTTGAAATGAACTGAATCAACAATGAGACTGAATAATTTCACTATTGTCTTTTTACAGCAGGAAATTATTTTATCTCATATTTGATGGTTTAATCATCGATTTTCCTGCTTATGGAGTGGCTTTGAAACAAGCTGTATTGTCTAAAGCACTATTAACTTCTCAGAGCAAGACAGGTATTTTACACCATTTAAGATGCACATATTTTCTAAAAAAAAAAAAATCTAAAACCCTGATAGATTTTTAAACTTCCTCACAATAGACAGCTTTGCTATCTCTGTAAAGTCATTGTTACTAAAGACCAGAGCCATAAACACTTGCACTGCTTTCTAACAAGAAAAGAGCAGCTTGTTTACCATAGAGTTGTTGTATAGCAGCGATGTCATCCCAGCTGAGCAGTGGAGCAGAGCCCATCTTCTTATAGTACGGGGACATGAGCGCATGGCGAACTGGTGAATGAACCAAACCCAGAGTGTGGCCAATTTCATGGGCCGACACAAGGAACAGGTTGTGTCCTTTAAGACCAATCAGGGTCCATCGTTCAGACATATCAAAATGAGCTTCACCACGGAATGGGAAAAATGCATGAGCCAGAGTGCCACCTAAAAAAATAAAGAAATAATTCTGGTTGAAAGACCAAACCAAAGTCCCTGGGCATGTCATTTCATTCCAGGCTGGAGCAGCCAATGCGCATGTGCAGTCGTAAGCAACCGGAGCTTCTGGCGACAGCTGCACTGATGCGATGACTTTACTAATTGGCAATTGGCTCTTTAATTTCAAAGGTGGGCTTTATTCAGTCCTATTGTGTGTTGCTTTCTCCCATTCATAGTAGAGTGCACTTTGTGTATCTAAAGTCTTTGTATAACTTTGCTTTTATAACAAAACGTTTTTGTTCAAATACTTCTTCCTGATGGATTTCTGAACAATGATTAAACATATATGGAGTAGAGCATGTCCATCAACACTAAGTTGACATTTCATTTGGTAACTTTAGGCAATTTCTATGATGTTTCGTGTTGGATGAGTTTGTTATTTTACATGTGTGTAAGCAATGCTTCTATCGCTTGTTTCTGCTTTTTCATCAGTGTTTTGATCTGGAGATTCTCTACTCTTGCAGAAGATGTGTCATAGCGCCCCCTACCGTATAACAGATAAAACATGGACAGCTGGGAATTTTAAACATTAAACTCCCAGTTTGAACACCTTTTTTTAAAAATACTTTTCCCAATCTTCTAAGTATAATATGCTAATACACAGCATAGCACAAATGCTGAACAGACATTGCCCAGACAGCAAACTGACATTGAATCAACGTGGAAACGACGTCTCTCATGACATTGAAACAACGTTGATTTTGCTCATCGAATTAACATTGAACCAACGTCAGACGCGGCATTCTAAATGAAAAGCTAAATGAAAATCGAAAATTGGTTTGCTTTCATAACGTTGAAACAACGCGTTGATTTCAAGTTGATTTTCCGTTAGTTTTGAAAGAATGACGCGTCTGACGTTGGTTCAACGTTAATTCGATGAGCAAAACAATGTCAGATCAACATTGTTTCGATGTCATATTTCCACGTTGATTCAATGTCAGTTTGCTATCTGGGTGGGAACAGAATATGGTAACCATTTAATTTAAGAAAGAAAGAAAGAAAGAAAGAAAGAAAACTTCACCTGGCCCATCAAATGCATTTCCTGTCCCATCATTATGTTCCCCTTCAAAGAAAGCGAGCGTGATGTCGGTGGGACCCTGCTGGAGCTCCTGGAAGAGCAGCCCGGACACGTTACTCCAGAGCTGGAACGCTGCGTTCACCGCCACACGCACCTGACTGGGAGACAGACTCCGCGGACAGTTCATGATGCCATAGGTGAGCTGATGTTTGTGCCATTTCTCTCCTGTGGAAGTATGAACAAGTATCAAACCAATGTATCAAACCAACATCTTCTATATACACTACTGTATACTAAATGAATACTTAATTTAGCATTTTACATGAATGACAAAATGGCAGAGAAAATGCAAAATTTGCAGAACAAATTTATAGATGTAAATTAAATTAAAGATATACATTTTAAAGGGCTTGACCCAAACATTATTTTGTTTTTAGAGCTCAGGATTCGATTCCATGCACCAGATGTCTGTGCGTCCGAGTAGATCCGCACGTTTAATCCTGCCAAGTTTGGGTTCTCTACAATTTACTTTCTCTGACGTCCATACACAGAAAAAAAGAGAAGAAAAAGAAGAAGAATAAAATCAGTACAAACACAATATCCATTGGTGCTTGAACCCTTCTAAATGTGTTGGACATGGAGTAGGTGTTCCAGATCTGCCAGGCTCTCTCACCAGCCAATCACAACGCACTCCCTCACCAGAGTTCTAATCACACATACCTGCATCTCATCCCCACCCTCATCACTGACACCATTCAATCACACTCTTCGCCACAGTTCATTGTCCGGTCTCGCTCGTATGATAAGGACTACTTACCTTGCCTTAGTAAACGATCTACCTGACATCTCCAGCGATCCTTCTCCAGCCTCCACTCCTACATCTTGTCTCCATTCTTCTCCGGGATGTTCCTCCAGTGTCTCGTCCTTTCTCTGTGTTTTCAAGTCTCCTGTTGTTCTGAGTTCCAGCCACCCTCTGCATCATCTACTCATGATATCACTGCCAGCATCTATTTACCGCCAAATCCTCACTGCACTTACCACAGTTCTCCCGCTCTGTTGTTGTCTAAATAAACTCCTTGTTAACTTCCATCTCCTTCTCTTGAGTCTGATTCCGTCTCATAAACCGGGCTTACCACTGTAGCCCTTACTGCTCCAAATCTACTCTCCCAGTTCATGCCCTCCTCGATTCTGAGTCAGTCGGAAATTTCTTCTCCAGAAGCTTCTGCCACCAGCTCAACCTCCAGACGACCGCTACTCAGACTATCTTCCAGGTCAAGTCAGTGGCTGAGCGACCACTATGCCGTAAACATGTTCGAAATAGCGCTGGTCCCATCAAGCTACAGGTTGGTCGACTCCATGTAGAATCCCTTCATCCCCTGGTTCTGGAGAATTTCACCGATGAGGTGATCATAGGGGGCCCGTGGCTTGTGCAGCATGATCCCATCATCTCCTGGAAGGCCGGCGAAGTCCTGAAGTGGGGCAGGAAGTGTTTCCCTGCTCCAGGACCGGTCAAGGTGCTCCCGGTGAACTCCAACTCTATCGAAAGTCCTGTCAAGAAGCAGTCGCTCGACATCCCAATCTGCTATGCACCCTTCAGTGATGTTTTCTGCCCACAGAGAGCCTCTCAGCTGCCTCCACACCGGCCATGGGACTGCACAATCAACCTGATTCTGGGTGAGCCAGTGCCCCAGTGGTGATAGATGAAGGCCATGGAGGGGTATATAGAAGAGGCCTTCCAACAAGGCTACATCCGCCCTTCTACGTCCCCTGCTGCTTTAAGTTTCTTCTTCGTGGACAAGAAGGACGGAGGCTTGTGGACTTGTATGGATTACAGCACTCTCAATAAAATCACCGTCAAATTACAATATCCACTTCCCTTCGTCCAATCGGCACTCGAACACCTCAGCGGAGCTTTTTTTCCGATAGTCTATACGATTTCTTATACTCTATGCCTAACATTGCTAGAGATGTGAGAAGGTTTGTCCAAGGATGCGCAGACTGTGCCATGGCCAAGAGTCCTCGCCACTTACCATCTGACAAACCTCTTCCACTGCCTGTTCCCAACAGACCATGGTCAGAAGGTGGGAGGTCACACGTGAAGTCCACTCCTAGGTGTGACCATGGTCGGTAGGGAACAGGCAGCGGAAGAAGTTTGTCAGATGGCAAGTGGCGAGGATTTTCATGTCATCTTGTCCCCATCAAAGGACTTCCCACAACAATGGAAACAGCAGAACTCCTCTTCAATCACGTCTTCAGATACTGTAGAATCCCAGAAGACATTGTCTCAGACTGTGGACCGCAGTTTATATCAAGGGTATGGAAAGTGTTCTTCTCCCAAGTGTGACCGTAAGCCTCAGTCCCAGATATATTGGTCCCTTCACCATCATTAGGCAGATCAACATGTACCTCCTCCAACTTCCAGCACATTACAGAATTAATCCTGCCTTCCATGTCTCACTCCTTAAAGGGTTAGTTCACCCAAAAATGAAAATTAAGTCATTAATTACTCACCCCCATGCTGTCCCAACCCCGTAAGACCTTCGTTCATCTTTGGAACACAAATAAAGATATTTTTGATTGAATCTGAGAGCTGGATCAGTCCTATATAGACTGCCTAAGGGACTGGCTCTTGACGGCCCATAAAGTCATTAAAGAAAAGGTTTAAATGTTCCATGTGCCTACAGCGGCTCAATTATAAGTTTATCAAGCGACGAGACTACTTTTTGTGCGAAAAAAACATAAATAACGACTTTATTCCACTATTCCATTACTTCCTTATGGGCGCATGCGCGAGAACTGAGACGAGGACGTTCTCCTTCGACTACTTCTTGTTACCGGCTGCTCACCGCTTAGGAGTATTACCGCCACCTACCGTATAAGATGATGTGCTGATAGCTGGAAGCGCAAAACTTTCTGTTTACAAGCAGAGGAAGATGCGCGCTGTACATACACTTTTCAATTAGCGTATTTTCCGCACTACAAGGTGCACTTAAAAGCCTTTAATCTTCTCAAAAAACGACAGTGTTCCTTATAATCCGGAGCGCCTTATGGATCATCATTTTATACGGTAGGTGGCGGTAATACTCCTAAGCGGAGCAGCCGGTAACAAAAAGTAGACGAATGAGAACGTCCTCGTCTCAGTTCTCGCGCATGCGCCCATAAGGAAGTAATGGAATAGTCTAATAAAGTCGTTATTTATGTTTTTTTCACACAAAAAGTAGTCTCGTCGCTTGATAAACTTATAATTGAGCGAAGGTCTTACGGGGTTGGAACAGGGGGTGAGTAATTAATGACTTAATTTTCATTTTTGGGTGAACTAACCCTTTAATCCTCATCACTCTCTCTGTTTCCCCATAGCCTGGCCATGGCCAAGCAGAGTTCTAACTCAGATTACAGAGAAATCTAGTGGTAAAAAAGTATTCAGTGCACTTTTACTTAAGAAACATCAAAATTCTCTCCCCAAATCTTCTTATACTGACAAGAGCTACACTTAGTAAATACCTAGCTTAACATGTGACAGAGGTTTTGTGAATTAGACACATAATTACAGACTTCCAAAACACAAACTGTTGTCTGAGGTATAACATGCTAGGATTTTCTCTATTATGCCATAATTGCTAATTCATATTTTAGTGCACAGTATAACCAAACAAATATTACCATTAAAGCAAACCGCTCAGTGGTTGTTTTTTTTTTTGCCTACGAAATAGCTTGATGTGTGGTAACTGTCCTTTACATTAGTAAGATAGAACAAATGTGCGCAAAATTGTCCAAAAACAAGAAACATGAAATCCACGAAAAAAATGCTGTGTGTTGTGACGGACAGACAATTTTGGATTTAACTGACCTTTGCTATACTACTGTCCATATATTGTCATCATGAGACAGTCACTACAGATTTGTTTTTGTGGTGAGAACATACACAAACTTACATGAACATACACAAACTTAAACCAATGGTGCTGCATTCCTGTTGCATTAGCACATTTTCAAACTGACAGGTCTGAATATACAGGTCCAATTCACACATACTGTACAAACAGTAAGCTTTTATTTCAGTACAGCTCAAAAAATATCACCTATGCAGCCTCTGTTAGAATGACTGCCTTTCTTTCTGCCTGTCTGTCCTACTATATCCTACACCGATCTGAGATGCCATATTTATTTGAAAGAAAAGATCTGGACATATGCGTATGTTCGTTTTAATCCACTCAGTAAATGATAAATGTCTTCCGCATAACTTGCTGCCAAAGACCCGACTGAAAACAGGTAATGAGTACACTGTCAGTGTAATCTATTTTGATAATAGTTTTATAAACTTCAGTTCTTGGCAAACTGTGTAAATTTGTCTGTTTGAGTTTGTGTGGTGGGCCACAAGTGGATGATCTAACCTGCTAGACATGTACACACTCGATATGGATAGTAATTATGACTACCACTGTATTTACCCATTATTTTTTGGCTCAGAATTACACACCACCCAGCAGGCACAGAATTACCTTACAACTCCATTTAAATCCATTTTTCCAAAGGACCGTTTGACAGAAAATGTGATCAAATCAACATCCGCCGAAACAAAACGACCCTTATCATCAATACAATTTATTTTTGTAAAAAACAAACAATAAAAAAAACAAGACCTGCATGCATTCATTCGGTTTACATCACTGTTCTGTTCAATACGTTAAGAGTAATGTGCACTGATACCGTTCTTGTTCCCAGTCTTTATCGCTGTCCTTTGTTAAAGATTCACACAATGTGTGGAACAGAATAGGATTTCAGAGGTTTGCCCAACACTTAGAGAGCGTCTTCAAACATTCGAGATATGTCTCTCAAAAACGGGCTGGCGAATTCATAAAAAATAAACATTTTGGGCATAAAGCTAAGAAAATAAAGTTTTTGTCAAAGATTACGCCTGGAGATTCAGAACGATCATCAAAACTCGAGAGAGAGAGAGAGAGAGAGAGAGAGAGAGAGAGAGAGAGAGAGAGAGAGAGAGAGAGAGAGAGAGAGAGAGAGAGAGAGAGAGAGATATTAAGCGTGTGTGAATTACCTGAATCTGTTTGTCTCTCAACAGTGTTCGGCAGCAGCGTTTCTACTAATAACGAAACTGTAAGTTTATCTGCTTCAAGAACAGAGCCGTTATTACATCGCTAGTGAGAAATGTCTTGTAGCTTTTAAACTGCTGAACTATTTTACTGATAAAATCTTCAGAGCAGCGCTGACAACACGTTTCCTTGCAAGTTTGTGTCTGTATTGAGTCATATTCCTATGTGTGTGTGTTTGAGTGAGAGAAAAGGAAAAACATAATTTTGTGGCAATTTTTTTTACTGTTTTAGGCTGTAAAGTCCTTTGAAATAACTGAAATCATTTGGTGAAGTGATATAGACATGTAATGTCTGGAACTACTTTAGCCTTGCGTTTTCATGAAAATAATTTCACACCTTAGAACATTCATCAGATACAAGCATTCAATAGCCCTGTAGTCTTTACCTTTGTGAGTGTAACGCTTCTTACGAAGATGCTGCTCGTGCCGCCCATGTCTGCCTGTGAAGATCCTGTTGACCCTTCGGCTCCAGGAACTATGGCTCCCGACATCTTTAACCCCGCAGCGAGCTGATGACATCTTCTCCAGCGTGGCTCTGTCCAGCAGTCCAGTGACAGACAGCTGAGATAACCACTGAAACTCTCTGACAGACAAGAGACCACGCCAATAAACAGCCGCACTTCACTAGATCAGTGACCCGAGTTCTCTGGACCGTCATTACACTGCAGTTATGAAGATTCTGATAGCTGGTATGATTTTATTCCAAGTTAAGACGATGAACTGACACCCACAGTCCTGTACAGTTTTGGTGAATGACCAAGTTTGCTAGTTAACAAAAACATGTCAGATTTAGCTGTCGGACAATAACAAAAGTAGCTCAACTAGAAGATCATCAGATTACCTGATGGCAGCCTCGACTTCAGCATTATGATGAGTTTCCTTCTCCTTTTGCAGGTATCCGTATCGCTCCAGAAAACCCTGCAGACACACATCAAGTGTCATACGTCATTATCACTCCCATCAGCCCTGTGACAGCAGCTCGAAGTCACCTCAGAGATCACTAAAACCAGATATATCGGGACAGCACTTATGGAAAATTGTTGGGACTGTAAACAAAGCCTATTTTGGAATGAAGAAGCACCATAGTAGCAGACACAACAGTAGCCATTACCCACAGAAGCATTTGTTGCATGAAAAAGGACGATCTTGGGGAAGATGTAGGCCTCCGTGCCTCTGATGCTTTAGAAGATGCCCTTCACTTTATTGAGAATCCCCTATACGAGAATACTGAATGTTCATCCAGACAGGGATAAAAGAAGCGGCCTCGAAATCATTTGAGTTCACAACTTCCTACTTGAGTGAAAGTACAGATACTACTGGTCAAATATTACCATTACAAGAAAAAGTTTCTAAGGACTGATTTTTACCTAAGTACTTAAAAAACTTACAGAAATAAGTTGAACTGAACCATAATCATCTTCATTTTTTTATTGAACACTCCTATCACCCCAACAAAAATGTGTGTCCATTCATGCACATTTCAACCGAGTAGTCTCGACAGCAACACTGCTTTAACAACAGCACAACAGAAAGACCTGTTTGCCATGGATGTGCACACTGCCAAGAGGATCTGTCTTCGTCCATGTTGTCATCAGTTGATTAGTGTTCAAAGAAAATGACGGGAAATCGCTGAACTTCACGTCACGTGACCCTAAAGTGATTACTGATAGGCTGTCTGTCACCTGCAAAACACGATCATGTTTTAGAGATCATCCCCTGACTGACGTTACTACTTTCTACTCAAGGACCTTGACAGAAATAGTGGGATAAAAAGTACAAAAGTAAAGTAAAACCAAGTTCAAGTAAAAAGTTTCCAGAAAAAAAAAAAAAAAGTACATAAGCACAGATACTTAAAAAAGTGTATCATACCATGCATTTCATACCAAACAAGGGTTAGAACAGAAACCAAAGCCTAAAAACCAAAAACCTCAGTTTTCAAATGTGTGTATGAGGGGAAATGTCTCAGTCAGGTATTGGCATGCAAACTGCATATTTGCTTTTAGTGTAGGTGTGTGTAGTGCACTTCTGAACCACCCGGAGGTCACAGGTAGGATAAGACTGAAGCGGCTGGAATTTGTTGGCAGATCTGCAGTGAAGGCAACACATGATCAACGTAGTGGAAATAGCTTTATTGCGAAACAGTTGAGCTTTTCTCCAAAACACAGAATCATTGTTCGTACTTTTAACAAGCCTGCCAGTGTATATCGAGGACAGAAAACTTGCAAACTAAAAAGTATGATATTATTATTTTCATATTTAAATTTTCTTTCTTGATGTCGCAAATCTTTTCAGCTAGGTATCATTTAATGTCTTTTAATTTGAACGCGTGCGGTTGAACATGCGGGGGAATGTAATTACAGTGAACTCACAATGAAAATACTCCCTTGGGCTGTGCCAATTATTCTGACCTCAAAGCAGGATCTTTTTCCACAGCTGAAAGCAGGACAACACATGTCTCTAACATGCTCATATGCTTTTGAATAACTAAAAACATGACTTTGGATTTCATTTACTTGAGTTAACTTAAAAAAAAAATATATGCCAACTCACCCCATTCAACTTTTTAATTTAACTCAATTAATTCACTTCAGTTAAAATCAACTTAAATACTTTTGTTCATCTAATGAATGCCAGGTAATCTTTTGAACTTAAAACTTCTTGCCAAGACAACTAAAAAAAGAAAAGAAAGTTCAGTCAACTTAAAAAATAAGGCTTTTATCACACTCAACTTTTTTAGTTAGCTCAACTAATTCGCTCAGGTTAAAGTCAACTTAAAAACCTTTCTTGTGAGCCTTTTGAACTTGAAACTTCTTTTCAAGGCAACTAAACAATGCAAACAGCCACAATCCTTGTTTTTTCATCTCCATGTTTAAAGTTAACAACACGACATTTAAACTAAAGGCACGCGGTTTACCCATTACAAAAACTGCAGAAGCACATGCAGCTCAACACCTCAGCACACAAATCTCAAACATTGTTATGATCAACATAAATAATAATAATAATCAATAAAATAACAGTGGCAACAACATCATCAGCGGCGTAAATGCAAAGCAATAATCATTTTTATATAATAGTTACCAATGCATTCTGGGAACTGGCACAACATTGTTGAAAGGAAATTTGTTTGTTCAGATAACTCAAATTGGATAGTTGGGACAACATTTGGACGAGTTTTGGACAAACACTTGAGAATCTAAGTAAGGTCAAACTACTTTGAAAAAAGCGAATTAGTTCAGCTAACTTAAATATGTTGCCTTATTTTTTCAAGTTGGCTCAAATACTTTTGTTCATCCATCGAGTACCAGGAAATCTTTTGAACTTAAAACTTCATGTCAAGACAACTAAAAAAGCACGCTCAGTTGATTTTAACTGGTTGAGATAACTTAAAAAGTTGAATGTAATCAGTTGCCATATTTTTCAAGTCAGCTCAACTTTATTTATTTTTACAGTGTATATAAGTTTTATTTCTGTTTATTTAAAAAATGAAATAACCATAGTCCATATTTAAGCGTATCAACTATTAATTATTTTGAGATAAGATACGAACAAGGTACCTGGTGGGCAGCAGATCTTACCTGAGCCTGATCAGCTGTGGAGATTGGAGAGCTCGCCGCGGTCTGAACGCACAGCAGCACAAACATCTTCATCTGGGCACTGCTCATCTCTAAAGTCACCTCGAGAAAATCGATCCCATCCCGATGAAAGCAGATAGAGAGATGGAGAGTGATTTCTCACTGGCGCGCAGCTGAGCAGCGAATAACGAGCGCGCGTTCCGACTACAGAGCGCGCGCGCGCGCACACGAGGAGACGCGGTTCCTACACGTGAACTCTCATCACTGAACTCTCATCATGATCTAACCCAGTCTGGGGAAAAGTTCAGGTGTGCATGAACCCAGGAGACTGCAGGCTGTCACCGAGGAGGCCTAAGTGTGGCCCAACAAAGTATTGATAGTTGTGTTTTTTTAAGCGTATCTACAATTGCCATATTAACAGTGGTCTCAGTTTTTGGTTGAGTGTAATCCATCCAGAACCTTTCTGTCGAAGTTATCTGACATGATCGAGATTCATTTGTTCTGACAGTTTTACTCCGGGTTGCCTTTTTCTAAACTCTAGCAAATAAAACGTGATAATGTGAGAAATGTTAAAGGTGTCTCTGATGAAATTTTGGTTTGAATGAATACATATCATTTTATTTTAAGTATATTACACATTTCAGAATCAATCTACATTCAGCCCACTTTGGTGAAGTGAATTAGCCTACAACACGTTCTTTTGTAAAAATGATAAAGTTTTATATATAGCCTAGTCTATTTTATTTACCTGGTTAATTAATACTTTTGGAACATTATTATAAACCCCTTCGGATTTCAATAACACTTGTTTAAAGAATAGCCAGCTCAAATTAATTTATTTCTATCTTCATGTACCTTAACTTCCAACATAAGATGTTTTTATCTTTAACTGGACTGAAGAAAAGACACAGTGGCTTGAATTATCTGGCAATGCAAATAATTAACTGTTTTTAAATATGTAGGCTATGGATAAACCCGACACTAAATATAATTTACTCAAGATAACCATACAGGTACTGCCATTGTTAAAAGGATTTTTCCAATTTATACATTGAACACTGACCAAGATTTTGGGAAAATGTTTTGTTTGGAATTAATTTGAAAAAAAAAAAAAAAAAAAAAAAAAAAAACAACAAAAAAACGACACCAATAATAAGATATATTTTCTTCATTGATTTGTAACCAATAGGTCATGAGGATGTAGTGTTTCAGGGTTATGATTCCCTGTGATCAGCTGTGGAAGTACATCTTTTTTCATGTCATCACCTTTATGACCGATAAACAAGAACACTGTCTTCTGTCTTCATGGATAAGAATGAGTACAATTTTGGTTAAGAAACACAAAGATGCATGCATACTATACTGACATTTTCACCAAACAATGGAATTTACTGACACATGTAATATATCCATTCAGTCACAAAAAGTTTTGTTATCTACCCCTTTTTAGGCTATACACTTACATTAAAGGTGTAAAGCAAACCTGGCTAACAACATTGTGTGGTTCTTGATAGGCTTATTGGTTTTAAAGACTTTAGCGTCACACTATTTTAAAGGTGTCGTTGCAGCAGTATAATTATATATTTAAGTACTGAGCAACAAGTCAAGTCATGCACTTACTCTAGGGTTAGTTGCATGTAATAAAGCATAATTTACTGTTATTACTATGCAAGTAAATGCAACATGGACACTGTAAAATTACAAAAACTATAATGCCATAAATTGGATTCTTAAAAGTGAAAATCCGTTAAAGCAAAACACTTTAATCGAAAATGAAATATTACCCAATAAAGTCACATTTAAACATCTGCTGATATTTGGCAGCAGAACATCAAGAAAATATATTAAAAAAATCTATTTTAAACTGAAGCTGCATTCCATCTATGGCTTAAAAATATTGTACATTTGTATTGTAATGTAGCATTGCTTCATTTTTACATGAAAGTGACTCAAAGGTGCAGTTAGGTGTCTCTGGCTCTTATTCAAAGCAGTGACAGGTCTCTGATTATATACGTAACGATTTATGTTTACCATACAATGTATTTCACCCCATTCTGATTTCACTGGCCATTTTAACCACTGCTATCAGGGAGATATAAAACACAAAAACGAGATCAAGCATTAAGATCAAAAGGGTGTTTAATATTTTTTGCAAAATGAAAAAAAAAAAAAAAAACGAAACAAGTAAAAGGGTTGTGTTGATTGATTTTTACAAAACAATAAGCATTTCACAAATCACACACTAAATGCCAGATTCAACAATTCAGGAAATTAAAAGTAACAAAAATAACATTTGGCCCCACCCCCTTCACCTAGAGCAAAATCATCCTTTAAAGCTGATCTGTGGCCAGTTGTGCCATTTCCTTACAGGACTGAAGGTTTAGAAAAGCGGCGGATCAGAGAACAAACTCATCTCGTTCCCTTCACTCGGCCTCCTCCAGATTCAACATTTATGGGAAACTGCTCAAACAGTATATGCAGGACGCTCATGCAACAGAAAGGTATGTGGACACAAACCTCTCCCCTAACCCCCCCCCCACACCCCAATAAACAATGGTCTGGGACCCGCAGAGTCTTCAGTATGGCCGGCCGCGTCTCTCTTCTCTGTGGTCTCCCCTTTAAGAGAGAGGAAAACATACGTTAAACAAATGATGCATGCTGGGTCACGAATGACTGTAGCACTGAGGGCATCTCCGTACCTTCCGCCAGCTTTGTATCCGCCTCCGCCGTAGCCTCCGCGGTCTCCACCCCGGAAACCCCCGCCTCGGCCACCTCTGAACCCGCCACGGTCCCCGCGGTCACCTCCGTACCCGCCCCGGCCTCCGCGATCTGGGAAGAGTGGGCGGCAGCATGAACAAACATTGTGGATCACTACTGCTCGCCATTCACAAGCCATTTCAGAAGAGGTGGGGCTAATCGCATCCTCCATTGGTCAAATGTTATTGGTCTTAAACCAAGCGAAAACCTTCCCAACTCTTGAAACCGACACGGTGGCTTAACCTGCAGTTCATCGACTGGCCACTAGAGACAACATCAATCCCATAGAGCCCCATGTTAAAATGAACTTTAAAGCAGGAAAAAAAAACATGTTTACAGCCTGGTACAGAAAGTGGTTTTGGTCTATAAAGCTAATTATGCCCTTCATGACGACTGAGGGGGATGAACATTTTTATAACTATCCGTTTAAACTAGGGCTGTGCAAAAATTAATTGCGATTAATCGCATCCAAAATAAAAGTTTGTTTACATAATATAGGTGTGTGTAGAATTATTTTGTATATATAAATACACATACATGCATGTGTATGTTTAAGAAAATGTGTTAATCTATATTAGATAAATATTTTATATATGAATATGGATGTATACACACAGAATTTAAGCGCAAATAATTCTTAAATATATAAATGCATGCATAGGTATTTATATATACAAAATAATTATATACAGCACACACAAATATATCATGTAAACACAGACTTTTATTTTGGATGCGATTAATCGCAATTAATTTTTGCACAGCCCTAGTTTAAACTATATTAAGCGTTAAAGTTCTGCATAATTGAGGGCATGGCCTCTTGAGTGACAAGTGGATAACTGCTGACATCACTACTAGCCGTTTTCTGCTGTCTGTTGTGAGTCAACTCGGTTAACCCGCCTCGCTGCACGCTTTCCGTTATTCTGGTGGTGACGTCACAGACTGTAAAACATATGGGTGTATTGTGCATGTATTAAACTTACCACCTCCATAACTATCGCCACCGTCAGGTTTAGGAGTGCCACACTTGTTGCATTCGTATCTTCTGGCAAAGTTCATGTTTCCACAAGAGCTGCAAGGGGAGGTTTATAATGAACACCATCTGACTACATAAACACAAATACACAAATGACTACATGGAGCAGACCTGTTGGGACAAGGCCAGTCTCCTCCCCGGACATCAAACGAGGGACCGCCACCAAAGCCACCTCTGCCTCGGAAACCTGTGCACAAAGAACATAATATTAGTGGGGGCGTTTTATAATACAAAAAAAAAAAACAATGTATATTGCGTTTAGTTTAAACTACTGTGCAGGAATTTCTTTACAGAGTTTGTGTCAGTACTACATTAAACAAGCATATAACGTTGAATATAATATAAAACTAATGCAATGGGGGAATATTTGTGTCCCGATTATGCCAAAATGTCTGATGTAACCAGTAAAGAGTCCTACATAATTTTAAATGCATCTTGTCAGCGACAATAATTTGTGTTTTCAGCTTCAGAATCATGAATATTGTTACTCTGGTGTCTCTATTGTCCCATGCTTTGGGTCAACACCATGTCCAAGGCCAATCATTTACACACACAAATATGCAACACCAAATATAGCATTTTGATGGAGTATTGCTATATCGTATCGCGAGTTCAGTATAGTGATATGAGGGTCTCGTTAAACCCCTAATAATCAGCATAAACGGGTCTACAAGCTCAAACTGGTGAGGGATGAATGGTGCAGATGTCCAGCACTCACCACCGCGGCCGCCACCTCCGCCTCCTCCTCGGCCGCCACCTCTCTGGGTGAACTCTGCCCTTCTCGTCGCAAACGACACCTTGATGGGTCTTCCCTTAAACTCCTTTCCTGTTTTCCAGGAAAACAAAACAGCATTGTGAGAAGGGATTTGGGGGCTATCAGAGTCAAAGAGACAGCATGGACGTTTCTTTTACCATCAAACCAATCAATGGCAGCTTTGGCTGAGGGGGGGTCGTCAAAGGAGACTGTGGCTTCACCCTTCAGTCGTCCAGTGGCTTTATCAGTGTACAGATTGATCATGGGGAGGCCAGTCTTCTTATTGAGCTGTTAAGAGTAGATTAAGCAACTGTAAATCAGTGTTCATCATGGATGAATAAATCAGCTTGAACTTGACATGCATACAGTGTAAGGCAAGTGTAAAATGAACAAATCGTGTTCTGCTGCACTTCGTTGGCAATTACATTTTTAATTATTTAATTCATTCTTTAGACTTATTACTATTGACATTAAATCAAAGACATTTCATAATAAAAATGAAGCTATTACAGTTCTGAATTCAATTGATTAGACATGCTTGATTAAACCATTCAAATTTAATCCCTCAAAACTCGAGGGCTCTTGTCCTCTACGCTCCAAGTTATGACTTCAACTAAAATTCATTTAAAAGTCAAGAAATTAAACACTAAAAATTAGACCCTTTAGGGAAGGTAAGCCGACATCACAGGCCCTGCATGACCTTCAGCGGAGGGAACTTGCCTTTATGATCCCGATCTGCTTGAAGAAGTCTCCCACTTCCTGAGTGGTGACCTCTTCTCCAAGACCTTGGACAAAGATGGTATTATTGTCCGAGTTATCCTGATCGCCGTCTGTAATGGAGAGCATACATTTATGAGACCAGTTCAGCATAGTTACACACCAGGGTAACTTCCACTACCTTCATGCCAACTTAAATGAAACCACTACGTTCTCTCGCTCACTTCTGAAGTTAGGGTGAAATGCTCTCATGAGCGAGCTTACCTCCATCATCCTTTTGCCCATAGTCTCTGGGTCCTGAAAAACAACAAGACACGAAAGAGAAACACACCTTTGAGAACTTATGTCATGAACCCTTATTTCAATGCAAAGTCTATGAATAAAAGGAAATAAAACCAAACTGCTTTGCTATGTAGATTTGACCTTTACAGTGACAGTTTAAGCTATGCACCAGTGTCCAAAATTGCTGCACCATTTTTCCAAGACCTTTGTAGACCAGGACAATTTTTTTCTGTGTGTCTAGCAAAAATAAATCCAAGTATTGATCTAAATCATGTTGCTGCTTCACCATGTGCAGGTGGCGTCCAGAAGACGGACATTTAACTCAATTTCCTCATGCAAAGATACCATTCTACAAGAGTAAAGCTGGGTAGTTGTTAGACTTTATCCCACAAGAGTACTACCAGAGAGGACAGCAATAATGATGTTCCTTTGGGTTGACATAAGGTGTCTCAAGAGTTCATTTGCCAGCTAATCTTTCTGCATTTCTTATTTCTTTCCCCCACTGAGACAGTTCTGATGCTCATCACTTACCACCGTAATTTTTGTAGCCACCACGGTCACCACCACTGCAGAGGAAAAATTGAAGATATGATGGCTTTCCTTTGTTGAAACCTGGGAGCGCAAGGCTCCCTCTTTATCAGTATTCATGCCATGGTTTACTACTGAGGAGGAAACGGCTCCCATTGACAGTTTGGTTAAGGATGATGGGCCAAACGTACATGAAACATTTCAAATTGAAACCAAAAGGCAAGCCTCTTTCAAATTAGAATATGGTTTTGGATCAACTTCAAGATTTGATGCGCTCTGAATTGAGACGGAGATGTAGCTAAAACCAGAGCAGAGCACGGAGGACAACCTCCCTGCTCCCTCTTTCATATGTTCAAGAAACAAGACTAGATTAGAGCGTCTAACTGTTGTGTAGACGAGCACACATTGGCTTCCATTATGAGTGCTTATGAGCTCCAATGGCTGTGGTCCAACTTTAATTTCACTCACTTTGATACCTGTAGTATAAAATGTAGACCAGTTAACACAAAGAAACAAACACCGTACAGACAGCGATTCATGTGGAGTGACTGAAAACTGTTCCTTGTAGCTGTGAACTTTCCAATGTGAAAACCCTCCCAAAGGGAAGAAAAAAAAACCAGGAGAAGTGAGAATTACATTAACTGGAGTCCGACCAGGTTCCCAATCATCCAATCAGCTTCAGTAGATAACAATAGGCAACAACAGGTTTTTTTTTTTTTTTTTGGCCTCTTTTTCTCTTCCAGTATTAGCATTTAACTAACAGGAAACCAACCAATTAATCTGGCCTTGAAAAAGTCTAAGAGGAAGGGCTGAGCTTCAGTTAGCTCGATTTAAATTCTCGCTCGGTCCAACAAAAGTCAGACTTTTAAGATCTCGCCAATTCAAGAGCAGATGAAACCTTGAGGGCAAATATCCATAGATGTGCCAGTTATGCATATCATTTTGTGTGTTTTGAGCTATAACATGTCCTGTATGTGAATGTGATGCGTTTTTTATGCACTACACGTGGAGAAACCTGGCTACTGTAGCCTATAAGCTATTTATAGTAAAGCATCCAACAACTAGTTGACATTATATAGGGTGGAGTGTCACTTCAGAGAAACAAAAAGATGGTGTCATCCATTAGGAGTACAACCACTTCAAATAATAAAGTACAGCAGAAGCACCTTTTGTAGAACAACTTAATTCTCACCAAATTAGTCATCCATGGGTACATTTACAAAAATAAGTTAAAATTACAATCTTAATCAACAGCTTTCAGGTCTAATAGCATGTTTTTCCTCCGAGTGCAGTAATACCTTCTGGGGTGGGCACACTTACCCCATACCGGAGGGTGGGCCTCCTCGGCCACCTCTGTCGAAGCCTCCGCGGTCATAGCCACCCCGGTCGAACCCCCCACGACCTCTGCCCCGGTAGCCCTCAGTCCTGTCTGAGCCTCCGTCATCGCCATACCGGCGCGCCTCACCTGGGTGGAGGGAGGGAGGGTGTTTAAGGGCGCCGTCAGACCTGGCTTTGATTCGGCACCTGACCGTTTTCTCCCTCAGTGTGGTTAGGCATACATGAAGATGGCAATTGCTCGAATACACACCTAAACAACTGCTCCGAGATAGTCTTAATGATCTCGGCCGACTGAAACAGATCGGTTAAGGATGAGGAAGGAATCCAAACCAACGAGGCAAGCGGTATCAATTCATAAAAACTGCAGCGTCTGACTCGTCCGTGAGCACATAACCTCTTAAAACATTGGAACTGCTCTTCTCACGCATTGCCTTGACTCCCACTCTAATATAAAACACGATTTTAAATGTATATAATTGATCAGAACGAGCGGGAAGGATGGCAACATTCGTTTAAGTGCTTGTGAATCTCGACATCTACAGATATTCATCTTAATGGATAAGCAGAATCTGACCACTAAAATGACTGTTTTACTCACATGTGACTAACGTGAACACATTTTGGAACGCTCGGTTTCAAACCAGAGAAGAAAGACAAAAAATAAATAAAATAATAATAATTTTTGTAGCAAATTTAGTCCCCATTTCAGATCAAAGCAAACGATCTACAGGTCTAAAAACGCCCCAAGACACTGCTCACAAAATTAGACTAAAAGGCACAATTTTTCATTTTTTAAACTGGATGCTAACTTTCAAGGCTTGGCTTAGTCCAAGCCTTTATCTGTGGGACCAGCATAAAAAAAAGTTATGCTGCACAACTCACTGACGCAATATATAATAACAATGTTTTTTCCTCATTTGTAGGCCAGACTGGATCGAAGTCCAAGACACATTGTACATCACAAAACAATTACCATCATTACGGCGCACATAACCACCTTGAGAGCTCCCGTAGGAGGCGCTGGACTGTCCGTACGCCCCTCCGCCGCCACCCGCCGACTGGCCGAAAGACCGAGGCTGCCCATACGACTTGTCACCATACCTGCAGTGAGATAAAGAGTTTACACGGTGGTGCAGGTAAAAACATGGGATTTCCCAGTGCATGAGGACCCTTAACAGTGAAAAAAGGCTACTAAATCTAAAACGTTAAAGGTTAGTTGTTTTAAGAAGCCCATTTGACTCATTTAAATTAATAAAATAAATCACTTTATGTAGCACTAACTTGGCTTTAGGGGAGGATCAAAATTGTACCAAGTGTAAACCTTTATATATGCAATTTAAGCCACTATTTCTATAGTGCCTCCTAGAACATGGTTTCTAAAGTGCCAAACAGAAGCAGAAAAACCCCTACAGAATCACACTTGGCAAACGAGGACCGTGATAAGGTATTTTCTGAAATTCATAAGCATACTTGCATGTCATGAGCAAAGCCAACTTAAGGCTTGAGAGATATGAGGTGTGTGAGTAATGGAGCAGCCAGATCTCTCACCCCGTAGAGGCTTCAGATGAAGCCTGTTGACCGTAGCTGTCCATGCCCGGCTGAGGCTGACTGTAGCCGGCAGAGGAGTATCCCTGAGACGACTGGCCGTAACTCTCTCCTGTGGGGAAACAAGACCGTTACACACCAGCCATCTTTAACGGAGCGGCTCATTCAAATCCCTGTATAGGTCACACACCACCAGCCTGTCCGTAACCACTGAAGTTCTGTCCACCGTAAGAGCCACTTCCGTTCCCCTGACCATACGCCTGCTGGAAAAATACAAAAAATAAAATCAGTAAAAGCTACAACACTTTGAAGATGCAGATTACCTAGATTTTATGATCAACTACATCATTTGATCAAGCATTACCTGTCCACTTTGAAAGCCTTGGGATCCACCATAAGATCCGTAACTGTACAAAAAAAGTAGAAACAAAAATTACCCATACTGAAACGAACAACAAATTGGGAGAGTGTGATTGTCCCAGATATACTCTACACTAGTGAATTAATCTTACGAAACACTAAGATCTGACCATTTACGTCACATTTACATATTTAGACTACCGTGAATTATTAGTAATAAGTTCCAGCATACTTATAAGTATATGAAATAATAAAGTTATTGTGCCCGGTGTGTGTTTGTGGTAACGTTAAATATCGCTTACCTTTGTTGAGCGCCAGGCTGACCGTAGCCTGAATCTACGAACAGAAATACACAATTAGGCAGAAAATATGAAGTGTAAACAGCACTGCATCGAAAAGGCTTTAAATGAGTTTCATTCAAACGTCAACTGAAGGCTTAAATGGCCGCGTCTGTAATCATCGGTAAAATGCTAGGCTAACAATCACACCACGCCGCACCATGAGCATGAAGGCTAAACGGCCATCTAAAGTCTCACATTTACCCATCAGCCGATTTGTTGTGTATAATTGAAAATGTAACTGTTTATTCAAAGAGTCGTATAGTTTGTCGCCAATGCTGTTTTACGTTTAAACAATCGCAAATCCCGCGTAGGCCATTTAGCCGCTAATGCTAAGCGTGAGGCGCTAATTATCCTTTATGTCTCACAACATAGAACAGCAACGAATAAAGAACAATTACTGTATTGTACGAGCTACTTTAGACTATTTATATATTCAAAAAAAAAATGTTACCTGAGGCCATCTTTCTGGAGGAAATAAAATGAACTGACCACCTATTCCAAAAATAAGAAATTAAAAACCCGGCACGAGAGAAACGCGCACTGCAGCTCTTATGAACTTTGACCCGAGACCGGATAGTACCTTCTACTTAGCGGGGGACGTGTGGATTAATCCATTTATTTGGCACATATAACATAAGAAATACTGCAGCAAATATATTTAAGCACAATTTATTGCGAAACTGCTAATATATAAAGTAAAAAACTACGTTATAACATATATTTTGTCAATATGTATTTAGATAAAGGCCCCTGTTTGTTGAAAAGTGGTATCAACTTTGCGCCTTTTCTTTCACGTGATTTCCAACAGGGTTGTGTGACGTCACGGTATGATCGTACTTACTTCATTAGAATTCATGTTAATAATTTTATCTGTTTTCATAAAGCTAAAAAGCCTAAGCTTGCCACCCTCGTCCCATTTTTAAAAGTAACGTGATTTTGTCTCGCAAAATCTCTAGGTAATTTGTACCTACACATAATGGGATAAATAATGACTTTACAGTGTAAAGAGACAATACTAACAGAAAATGTAAACAAAACAAAAAATAGCAGAAATGTTCATTTGTGCATGATTGCAGCGTCCTTGTTTCCCTAGCGACGGACTCTGAGGTCACGCGCTGGAACTTGCTCGTTTAATGCCGATCTCCACCTGTGAGACACAAGATCTGTATCTAGAGATTTAGAGATATAGCCTAGAATTACGAATAAATGCTTAAGCTGCACTGTCCCACAAAAAGCATAGAATAACATAGAATGAAGGAGGTGGTCACTGCTAATGGGCTATATGCACGCATAAGTTCCGCATTTGACGCAAGGATGCTCATCCATTTCCGGTTGTGGAGATTTAAGCGGAGGAGAACCGAGGAAAACGGGATTATGGCAGAGTCTTCAAAATTTACTGTCCTCCCGTCTTTGAAACGAAACGTACATACGTTTAGATGTAATTTTATATATAGTTATGTTTATTTAATATAATTTTGCACATAAACACAACGAGGGGTGTCTGTTTTATCTGTTTTTTGTGACTGACGTTTCTTTATTATAACCATGGAGTATAAAATTCAATATAAATTCTCGGTATTGCATTGGACTCTACGATCAGCGGAAGTTATCGAGCATCCTTAATCCTTCACCGGAAATACCGCCGTGCATAGAGCCCATTGCAGCTGCTTTGCCAATTGGCTTTATGCACAGTTGCACTACTTCCAGCTCCTTGTTTCCTGTCTGCCATTATTGGCCAAACTTGATTCATTCAGGTGTGTCTGATTATTGTTGCCGTGACTACTGAGGTCAGGCACGCACACCTGAATTAATCAATTTGTCCAATGACAGAGCCCATCTAACGGAGAGCCTTGGCACTTCCTATTAGCCCCATTGTGCATCACCTTGGTTGCAGTTCCATTAGAATTCCACTGGAGGTGATCGCGGGCGAGAGCAGAATGAATGGGAGTCTATGGGGCTAAACGGCTACATGTGTCTCTTTCACCTGCTTGTCGTTAAATCAACATGGATTTTATTGTTGATTCCGCAAGTTCAATATAGATTATAGACCAAAAGTCGAATGAACGAGTACTTATGTCCTTTCGATTTCTTACAGGTTAGGCCGTTGTTGGTCGGAACACGCTAGCATTCTGCTATTGTGTGACGTCATCACATTTTTGAACGGATTTTTAGAACAGATAAGTGAACTTAAAAATGCAATTTTCAGCTGAGTGTATTTTCTTAGCCCTTCCTTTTGAATGCAACTTTCAAATTACTTGACAAAAAATTACATCCTGAGAAAAGTGGATTTCTGGGGGTGAAACCCCATTGACTTAGCCTGACATCACCATACTCATATTCAAGAGAGAATATGAGTCTGAAACCCCTCAGTTGGGCTTTGATTATGAGGCGTGTCATAACCGAACCAGGAAAAAAAAAACAACCTCTGCACTCAATTGGATAGTCGGTAGACCTACAACCAATCAGAGCAACGCAGTAAGTCAACTACTTTGCATAGCGCAGTTTTCAAAGACAGAACGTAGCCTAACTTTATTTATTTTAGAAGTTAAATAACGAGTGTTGCTTCTTTTACTTACTTCTCAATGAGTGCCACCAAAGGAGAAACCACATCGACCACAAGCTTTTCATTACGTCCCATCTTCTTAACGACCGTCAGAGCCAGCTGATAAGTTACACTTTTCCCGAATCATGTAGGATTCGGAAGGACGCCAAAAATATCTTTCCGATTGACAAATGCCTTGATTGCAGTTCTCTGTTTGTCTATTAAAATGAATGCGCTGTCGATTTATTTTACAAAAGACGCGACAGCGGAATCTATACATTTCAATTCTCCAGCTGCAGTCATCTTTGACAAGCGCTCTTTGATACCGTGATGATTACGTCCCTGAAGATCATCTGTCCATCATCGTATAAAGCCCGCCCTGGCAATTTGATTGGCCCGTTCATTTTTTGCCTGATCATAATTTCTCCTCAATGGATCGAGTCCAGACCGAACTTCCCGACCAAAAAATGTGGGCGGAGTTCGGGCTGGCATCCAGGCTATTATTGTGCCTCAAATAAATTGACTCCCATTCATTCTGCACTCGACCGCGAGCGCCCCCGCATGGACAGAGACGCGTTACTGCAGCCAGTCCAGAACCCGGAAGTAATTCAATATTAGACATTCTCTGCCAATAATGGCAGAAAGGAAACAAGGAGCTGGCTTAAGTTCAGGAAGTATTATGTAAAGATTAAGTATTTAAGTATTTAAAATTAAGTATTATGTATTATGTAAAACCTAAATGTTTGTGTTGCTGTGCTGTGTCTCGGCGTTGAAACATAGGCTATTGTTGTGGAGACTTGTTTTGCTGTGTTTTCTGTTGTATCTAATGATGATGTTGTGATTGGTTTCTTATTGTTGTTTGTTATTTGTTTAATCCTGCTTCCGACCCTGTCTTGACTAGGTCTTACTTGTAAAAGAGGTTTTAACCTCAATGTGACTTTCCTAGTTAAATAAAGGTTAATAAATAAGCAGCATGCGGCCGGTGACATGGCCTCATCTGTGCTGCTAAAGAGCAAATGACCCAGAATTTAACAGTTCAGTTCCTGAAAAAAATAAATATAATATAATATAATATAATATACTACATGATAAATTATCACACTATCTCCTACTACTTTTCTCGTAAAAACTCTTGCAACTTGCAATTCTGACTAAAACACGCAATTGCAACATTATCCCTGCAAACATGCCACTGCGGGGCCCACGCTGGCTTTTTGTGGGCACAGTGGGCTAGGGCCAGCCCACGCCAAACCTAAACAGGCCCAGTGCGGGTTGCCCAGGCGAGGCCCACAGCTTTGGGCTCACTGCGGGCTATCAGTAAGCAGCCCACACTAGCGGGCTGACCACATTAAGCCCACTGTGGGCCATCTCATTCGGGCCCATGAGAAGGTTTTTCACCTTTGGGCCCATGCGGGTTTAGTTTAGGTAGCCCACATTTAGATTTGCCCACATGCCCACAACATCGTCAGTACGTCCTCTAATCATAATAACTTGGTAATTTTAATTCTCTTAATATATATATATATATATATATCAATTGCAAGTTTATATTACACAATTCATACTTTTTTCTGCAATTCTGACTTTATAACACACAATTGCGACTTTATATCTTGCAATTCGGAGAAAAAGTCAGTATTGCGAAATGTAAACTCAGAATTGTGAGATAAATAGTCACAATTATCTTTTTTTATTGCTTGGATATACCATGCCATACCAGGCTCAAGTAGGAATATAGCTGCAGGCAGCGATGACGGGCCCAAGCCCCAGTGGCTTCAGGACTACTGTGCACTGCAGGAAGTATTTTAAACCACAACAGCCAAGAGATCATTTACATTTCGATGAATTTCATGTCCATAGGATGTCATGTAGGTCAATTTCAAATAAGTAGTAATCCGAATCTGCCATGTCTGAGTTTTTCTCATACAACCTCTATAAAAAAATCCAGAGCAGATTACCAACTGGTTTTTGGCAAACAGTTGTCCTAACGCTTCTCTTTAAGTGTTTTTGACCTGAGCTACCGTTTGCGCACCAATCTTACGCACCAAAAGCATGCTCGCATTTCATTTCAATATCGATGGTTTCTGATGGAAAATAAAATTATAAAATGAATAAATAGAGCCAAATCACGGAATTTGCAAAGATCTGTGTCAGGTAAGAGTAAGATTGGTGTGTAGATTTTTCTGCTCACTTTAGTCAGAGACAATTTATATGCTTTTTAGTTTATTATAAACAGATACTTTTACATAATCAATTATTTTTTTTTTTTTTTAAACAGTGTAGCTAGTCACTTTTTACAGAAGTGCTTCTTACAATACAGATTGTTTCAAAGCAAATTTACAGAGGTAACAGGAAAATAATGCAACAAAGTTTGTTTCCAGAAGAAAATAGCGTCACAGTCCAGCTTGTGTAAGTTCAGTGATGTTTCATTTTTGTTGTAATAAAGTTATTAATTTGGTTCATTTATATACATATACACTCACCTAAAGGATTATTAGGAACACCATACTAATACTGTGTTTGACCCCTTTCGCCTTCAGAACTGCCTTAATTCTATGTGGCATTGATTCAACAAGGTGCTGAAAGCATTCTTTAGAAATGTTGGCCCATATTGATAGGATAGCATTTTGCAGTTGATGGAGATTTGTGGGATGCACATCCAGGGCACCAAGCTCCCATTCCACCACATCCCAAAGATGCTCTATTGGGTTGAGATCTGGTGACTGTGGGGGCCATTTTAGTACAGTCAACTCATTGTCATGTTCAAGAAACCAATTTGAAATGATTCCAGCTTTGTGACATGGTGCATTATCCTGCTGGAAGTAGCCATCAGAGGATCGGGACATGGTGGCCATAAAGGGATGGACATGGTCAGAAACAATGCTCAGGTAGGCCGTGGCATTTAAACGATGCCCAATTGGCACTAAGGGATCTAAAGTGTGCCAAGAAAACATCCCCCACACCATTACACCACCACCACCAGCCTGCACAGTGGTAACAAGGCATGAAGGAGCCATGTTCTCATTCTGTTTATGCCAAATTCTGACTCTACCTGTAACCGCTAAGCTTAAAACAGCCGAGGGTTATGCAGAGGGTTGAAGTTGGCAATAGTTGACGCGCTTACCGTGGTCGCTTTGGCTTGATTGAGTAATGATACAACAAGCTTAAAGTTCTCTTTTCTTCTCTGTTGTGAGAGATGTTTATTTCAGGGTTCCCAACCCTTGGTTAGCTTCAAATTCAAGGACCTTTCAAGGACTTTCCAGGTCCAATACTCTCAAATTCAAGAACTTAATGTGGGACACATGTGTTGTGTCCAATAACAAACGTTGGGATACCATCGTAGTAGTTTTGTGCGTGAACATCATGGCAATGTACAACACAAAGTACCTCACGCAGGAAACACAACGTCACGCGTAAATGTGCGTAACTAACATAAATGAAGAAAGCTATTATAGGCCACGAAGTGTTGGCGAAATAACACATTAGCGGACCAGAGGGAATAATATGGATTTTTTTTCCAGAAAATGTTTTGCACAAAATTAATTCAAGCACTTTCAAGGCCATTTTTTCTATATATGTTTATTTTCAAAAACTTTCCAGGGCCTTGAATTTTTTGTCTTCAGATTCAAAAACTTTCAAGGATTTCAAGGACCCGTGGAACCCTGTTTATTGGATTTCCTTTTCCATAACAGAACAATATTCCATCTTCACCAATAGTCACATAACAAACATTCAACCACAGCCTCGGTGGTGGTCAAAAACTAGTTTGCCCTTTAAGTAGATGAGCCCCAATTGCTAAGTCATAACCCTAGTGCCACCTAATGGTCAAACCTGGACAGGACATTGAAATGGCTCCTACACTACCATCTGAATGTCTCAACAGAAATCAAGACTCATCAGACCAGGCAAGATTTTTCCAGTCTTGGAAAGATCTTACAAACTGTAGCCTCTTTTTCCCATTTGTAGTGTAGATGAGTGGTACCCGGTGGGGTCTTCTACTGTTGTAGCCCATCCTCCTCAAGGTTGTTTGTGTTGTGGTTTCACAAATGCTTCGCTGCATACCTCGGTTGTAACGAGTGGTTATTTCAGTCAAAGTTGCTCTTCTATCAGCTTGAATCAGTCGGCCCATTCTCCTCTGACCTCTCGCATCAACAAGGCACTTTCGCTCACAGGACTGCCGCATACTGGATGTTTTTCCCTTTTCACGCCATTCTTTGTAAACCCTAGAAATGGTGCGTGAAAATCCCAGTAACTGAGCAGATTGTGAAATACTCAGAACGGTAATAATAGTTCACCTCTGGCCAACGAGCGAACAGTGTATGATTATGATTCAGGCATTACAGGTCAGAGGTCAGATTGGATCAGGTTGGATTCATCTGGTTGGAAGTCGGAGTCACGCCGGTACGGAGACGAGTGTGTTGAGTGTCAGTGCCGATGAGGCCTTACAACAGAAATGACCCATCACTGAACTTACCTCAGCTGCACTGTATTTCCTCTAGATCTGCTGTACAGCAGAAACAAACTCTGTTGCAGTATTTTCCTGTTATCTCTGTAAAGCTGCTTTGAAACGATCTTGTAAAAAGTGCAACATATATAATAGGTGACTTGACTTGACTATGCATGCACCAACATGCATCTCAGAACGATCTACACAAACTACACATCCCCAGCATGCTTTAGTAACAGTTTCATATTAAATTTAAAGGTGGAATCTA
This sequence comes from Pimephales promelas, assembly GCF_016745375.1. Next base: position 1,560,814 of record NW_024121743.1, read on the forward strand.
TTAGACGGCGACTGTCAAATGCGGCTTTATCAAGCTCAACAGCTATTGGCTATTTTTAAAAGGGGAGGAGCTGTTCAATATGCCCCGCCTTCCTTTTTCAGTGGAAGTGCGTCTCCACATTGGAAAACACGTTTCAAGGAGCGCCAGTGGGCCTTTAACTTATGGTGCGTTCTACCCAACGAACCGACTCGGACCTCGGATTTGACGTCACGTCCACACTTCAAGCGTTCTATTATGTTTTGCTTGTCCGAGTCAGAGAAAGCTGTTGTAATGGTAGCACTGGCCGAGTACCAGGCACTTACATTAAAATAAAAATATTATGACTACACCTTATCAAAACGCAGACATTTGAACTTGAAAATGTTCACTTTATTTAAAGTTTGTCATGTTAATCTTCTGTTAGCAACGCTAGCAACGTTAGTAATTGCACTCACAACAACCGATTCCCATACCTACAGGGGACGCAGTAATACGAGTGATTATAATCGTCATTTAAAATACCAAAGTGGTTCAAAAACAATGAAAACAATTCATTCTTACAAGTCACAGGGCGCAGCCATCTTGAATTCCGAAACGGAATTCTTGCTCGGTGTCCTGACGGTTGTCCGACGTCCGAGAGGAGAAATCCGAGGAAAGGGGGCGTGTTTCTAGGCAACGTCTTAAATTCTTTTTAGGGAGTCCTGCTAAAAGCACATTACAGTAATCAATCCTACTAGAAATAAAAGCATGTATGATCTTTTCAAGATCCTCTTTAGAATTTTTTACGTTTATTGATATTTTTAAGATGAAAATATGCTGATTTTGTGAATGATTTTATATGACTATTAAAATTTAAATTATTATCCATAAGGACACCAAGGTTTCTTACTATTTCCTTAGGTATTAGGCCCTTCTTTTCGAGCAGAGTAGAAATTTTACATTTTTCCTCACTTTTTCCAAAAACGATAACCTCAGTTTTATTTCTGTTGAGCTGGAGAAAATTCTGTGACATCCAAGTATCAATTTCTTCAATGCACTGGCAGAGAGTTTCAACAGGGGTATAGTCATTTGGCATTATAGGTAAATAAATTTGTGTGTCATCAGCATAACTGTGGTAGGAGATTGATTTTTGTTTTATAAGATTACCAAGTGGTAGCATGTAAAGGTTGAATGACAGTGGACCCAAAATTGAGCCCTGTGGAACTCCACAGGACAAAGAAGTTAATGCTGAGGAACAATTTCCCATTTTTACAATAAAACTCCTATCACTAAGATACGATTTTAGCCAGCCAATCACAACACCAGTAAGGCCAACCCAATGTTCCAGTCGATGAAGTAGTATAGAATGGTCTACACAGTAGACTCTACAGTGTCGAAGGCTGCACTAAGATCCAATAAAACTAAAATGGATGCCTTACCTGCGTCCGTATTTAACCGGATATCACTCGTAACTTTAGCAAGAGCTGTCTCAGGGCTATATGGTGAGTCCGGAAACCTGACTGAAAATTATCTAAACAATTGTTACGAGTTAAAAAAGATGTTAACTGATTAAAAACAATTTTTTCAATAATTTTACCAATGAACGGTAGGTTCGAAATCGGCCTATAGTTGCTTAATATAGATGTGTCTAAATTATTCTTTTTGAGAAGTGGTTTTATAACAGCCGTCTTCAGGATTTCGGAAATGTGCCCATTTGTAAAGATGAATTTATGATATTAAGCAATTCTGGTGCTAGAATATGAAAAACAGATTTAAAAAAAGTGGTGGGTAAAATATCTTGTGCACATGTGGAGGAAGTGAGGCTTTGTACTGTTTTATTAAGCGTTTCAGTATTGATCAAACTGAAGTTAGCCATCCTGTTTAATGTTTCTGTAGATGTCTGTTCTGGTTGCATAATAATATGCTTTTGATGTATTATGTTCAATCTAATTTGATCAATTTTAGTTTTAAAAAAGGATGCAAACTCATTGCATTTTACAGTCGAGATGAATTCAGGTGGTAACTTTTGAGGGGGAATTGTCAATTTTTCTACTGTCGAAAAAAGAACTCGAGCGTTATTTAAATTTTGATTAATAATGTTAGAAAAGAACAACTGTCTTGCTTTACCAGTTTCAAAGTTAAAGTTCTTAAGCTTTTCCTTATAGATGATATAGTGTACTGGGAGTTTGGTTTTTCGCCATTGCCTTTCTGTTTTCCTACATTCTCTCTTCAAGAGCTTAACTGTTGAATTAAGCTTCCATGGAGATTTCTGTTTGCTATTAACTTTCTTGAGTTTAAATGGTGCTATATGGTGCTGTGGGGGCCATTTAGTACAGTGAACTCATTGTCATTTTCAAGAAACCAATTTGAAATGATTCCAGCTTTGTGACATGGTGCATTATCCTGCTGGAAGTAGCCATCAGAGGATCGGGACATGGTGGCCATAAAGGGATGGACATGGTCAGAAACAATGCTCAGGTAGGCCGTGGCATTTAAACGATGCCCAATTGGCACTAAGGGATCTAAAAGAAAACATCCCCCACACCATTACACCACCACCACCAGCCTGCACAGTGGTAACAAGGCATGAAGTCAAGGCATGACTCCCATTCATTCTGCACTCGACCGCGAGCGCCCCCGCATGGACAGAGACGCGTTACTGCAGCCAGTCCAGAACCCGGAAGTAACCAGCCAGTGCCAATTCTCTTCAATTAGACATTCTCTGCCAATAATGGCAGAAAGGAAACAAGGAGCTGGCATAAGTTCAGGAAGTATTATGTAAAGATTAAGTATTTAAGTATTTAAAATTAAGTATTATGTATTATGTAAAACCTAAATGTTTGTGTTGCTGTGCTGTGTCTCGGTGTTGAAACATAGGCTATTGTTGTGGAGACTTGTTTTGCTGTGTTTTCTGTTGTATCTAATGATGATGTTGTGATTGGTTTCTTATTGTTGTTTGTTATTTGTTTAATCCTGCTTCCGACCCTGTCTTGACTAGGTCTTACTTGTAAAAGAGGTTTTAACCTCAATGTGACTTTCCTAGTTAAATAAAGGTTAATAAATAAGCAGCATGCGGCCGGTGACATGGCCTCATCTGTGCTGCTAAAGAGCAAATGACCCAGAATTTAACAGTTCAGTTCCTGAAAAAAATAAATATAATATAATATAATATAATATACTACATGATAAATTATCACACTATCTCCTACTACTTTTCTCGTAAAAACTCTTGCAACTTGCAATTCTGACTAAAACACGCAATTGCAACATTATCCCTGCAAACATGCCACTGCGGGGCCCACGCTGGCTTTTTGTGGGCACAGTGGGCTAGGGCCAGCCCACGCCAAACCTAAACAGGCCCAGTGCGGGTTGCCCAGGCGAGGCCCACAGCTTTGGGCTCACTGCGGGCTATCAGTAAGCAGCCCACACTAGCGGGCTGACCACATTAAGCCCACTGTGGGCCATCTCATTCGGGCCCATGAGAAGGTTTTTCACCTTTGGGCCCATGCGGGTTTAGTTTAGGTAGCCCACATTTAGATTTGCCCACATGCCCACAACATCGTCAGTACGTCCTCTAATCATAATAACTTGGTAATTTTAATTCTCTTAATATATATATATATATATATATCAATTGCAAGTTTATATTACACAATTCATACTTTTTTCTGCAATTCTGACTTTATAACACACAATTGCGACTTTATATCTTGCAATTCGGAGAAAAAGTCAGTATTGCGAAATGTAAACTCAGAATTGTGAGATAAATAGTCACAATTATCTTTTTTTATTGCTTGGATATACCATGCCATACCAGGCTCAAGTAGGAATATAGCTGCAGGCAGCGATGACGGGCCCAAGCCCCAGTGGCTTCAGGACTACTGTGCACTGCAGGAAGTATTTTAAACCACAACAGCCAAGAGATCATTTACATTTCGATGAATTTCATGTCCATAGGATGTCATGTAGGTCAATTTCAAATAAGTAGTAATCCGAATCTGCCATGTCTGAGTTTTTCTCATACAACCTCTATAAAAAAATCCAGAGCAGATTACCAACTGGTTTTTGGCAAACAGTTGTCCTAACGCTTCTCTTTAAGTGTTTTTGACCTGAGCTACCGTTTGCGCACCAATCTTACGCACCAAAAGCATGCTCGCATTTCATTTCAATATCGATGGTTTCTGATGGAAAATAAAATTATAAAATGAATAAATAGAGCCAAATCACGGAATTTGCAAAGATCTGTGTCAGGTAAGAGTAAGATTGGTGTGTAGATTTTTCTGCTCACTTTAGTCAGAGACAATTTATATGCTTTTTAGTTTATTATAAACAGATACTTTTACATAATCAATTATTTTTTTTTTTTTTTAAACAGTGTAGCTAGTCACTTTTTACAGAAGTGCTTCTTACAATACAGATTGTTTCAAAGCAAATTTACAGAGGTAACAGGAAAATAATGCAACAAAGTTTGTTTCCAGAAGAAAATAGCGTCACAGTCCAGCTTGTGTAAGTTCAGTGATGTTTCATTTTTGTTGTAATAAAGTTATTAATTTGGTTCATTTATATACATATACACTCACCTAAAGGATTATTAGGAACACCATACTAATACTGTGTTTGACCCCTTTCGCCTTCAGAACTGCCTTAATTCTATGTGGCATTGATTCAACAAGGTGCTGAAAGCATTCTTTAGAAATGTTGGCCCATATTGATAGGATAGCATTTTGCAGTTGATGGAGATTTGTGGGATGCACATCCAGGGCACCAAGCTCCCATTCCACCACATCCCAAAGATGCTCTATTGGGTTGAGATCTGGTGACTGTGGGGGCCATTTTAGTACAGTCAACTCATTGTCATGTTCAAGAAACCAATTTGAAATGATTCCAGCTTTGTGACATGGTGCATTATCCTGCTGGAAGTAGCCATCAGAGGATGGGGACATGGTGGCCATAAAGGGATGGACATGGTCAGAAACAATGCTCAGGTAGGCCGTGGCATTTAAACGATGCCCAATTGGCACTAAGGGATCTAAAGTGTGCCAAGAAAACATCCCCCACACCATTACACCACCACCACCAGCCTGCACAGTGGTAACAAGGCATGAAGGAGCCATGTTCTCATTCTGTTTATGCCAAATTCTGACTCTACCTGTAACCGCTAAGCTTAAAACAGCCGAGGGTTATGCAGAGGGTTGAAGTTGGCAATAGTTGACGCGCTTACCGTGGTCGCTTTGGCTTGATTGAGTAATGATACAACAAGCTTAAAGTTCTCTTTTCTTCTCTGTTGTGAGAGATGTTTATTCAGGGTTCCCAACCCTTGGTTAGCTTCAAATTCAAGGACCTTTCAAGGACTTTCCAGGTCCAATACTCTCAAATTCAAGAACTTAATGTGGGACACATGTGTTGTGTCCAATAACAAACGTTGGGATACCATCGTAGTAGTTTTGTGCGTGAACATCATGGCAATGTACAACACAAAGTACCTCACGCAGGAAACACAACGTCACGCGTAAATGTGCGTAACTAACATAAATGAAGAAAGCTATTATAGGCCACGAAGTGTTGGCGAAATAACACATTAGCGGACCAGAGGGAATAATATGGATTTTTTTTCCAGAAAATGTTTTGCACAAAATTAATTCAAGCACTTTCAAGGCCATTTTTTCTATATATGTTTATTTTCAAAAACTTTCCAGGGCCTTGAATTTTTTGTCTTCAGATTCAAAAACTTTCAAGGATTTCAAGGACCCGTGGGAACCCTGTTTATTGGATTTCCTTTTCCATAACAGAACAATATTCCATCTTCACCAATAGTCACATAACAAACATTCAACCACAGCCTCGGTGGTGGTCAAAAACTAGTTTGCCCTTTAAGTAGATGAGCCCCAATTGCTAAGTCATAACCCTAGTGCCACCTAATGGTCAAACCTGGACAGGACATTGAAATGGCTCCTACACTACCATCTGAATGTCTCAACAGAAATCAAGACTCATCAGACCAGGCAAGATTTTTCCAGTCTTGGAAAGATCTTACAAACTGTAGCCTCTTTTTCCCATTTGTAGTGTAGATGAGTGGTACCCGGTGGGGTCTTCTACTGTTGTAGCCCATCCTCCTCAAGGTTGTTTGTGTTGTGGTTTCACAAATGCTTCGCTGCATACCTCGGTTGTAACGAGTGGTTATTTCAGTCAAAGTTGCTCTTCTATCAGCTTGAATCAGTCGGCCCATTCTCCTCTGACCTCTCGCATCAACAAGGCACTTTCGCTCACAGGACTGCCGCATACTGGATGTTTTTCCCTTTTCACGCCATTCTTTGTAAACCCTAGAAATGGTGCGTGAAAATCCCAGTAACTGAGCAGATTGTGAAATACTCAGAACGGTAATAATAGTTCACCTCTGGCCAACGAGCGAACAGTGTATGATTATGATTCAGGCATTACAGGTCAGAGGTCAGATTGGATCAGGTTGGATTCATCTGGTTGGAAGTCGGAGTCACGCCGGTACGGAGACGAGTGTGTTGAGTGTCAGTGCCGATGAGGCCTTACAACAGAAATGACCCATCACTGAACTTACCTCAGCTGCACTGTATTTCCTCTAGATCTGCTGTACAGCAGAAACAAACTCTGTTGCAGTATTTTCCTGTTATCTCTGTAAAGCTGCTTTGAAACGATCTTGTAAAAAGTGCAACATATATAATAGGTGACTTGACTTGACTATGCATGCACCAACATGCATCTCAGAACGATCTACACAAACTACACATCCCCAGCATGCTTTAGTAACAGTTTCATATTAAATTTAAAGGTGGAATCTATTAGACGGCGACTGTCAAATGCGGCTTTATCAAGCTCAACAGCTATTGGCTATTTTTAAAAGGGGAGGAGCTGTTCAATATGCCCCGCCTTCCTTTTTCAGTGGAAGTGCGTCTCCACATTGGAAAACACGTTTCAAGGAGCGCCAGTGGGCCTTTAACTTATGGTGCGTTCTACCCAACGAACCGACTCGGACCTCGGATTTGACGTCACGTCCACACTTCAAGCGTTCTATTATGTTTTGCTTGTCCGAGTCAGAGAAAGCTGTTGTAATGGTAGCACTGGCCGAGTACCAGGCACTTACATTAAAATAAAAATATTATGACTACACCTTATCAAAACGCAGACATTTGAACTTGAAAATGTTCACTTTATTTAAAGTTTGTCATGTTAATCTTCTGTTAGCAACGCTAGCAACGTTAGTAATTGCACTCACAACAACCGATTCCCATACCTACAGGGGACGCAGTAATACGAGTGATTATAATCGTCATTTAAAATACCAAAGTGGTTCAAAAACAATGAAAACAATTCATTCTTACAAGTCACAGGGCGCAGCCATCTTGAATTCCGAAACGGAATTCTTGCTCGGTGTCCTGACGGTTGTCCGACGTCCGAGAGGAGAAATCCGAGGAAAGGGGGCGTGTTTCTAGGCAACGTCTGCCGTCCGATTCTGATCTCCGAGACGGATGAATAATAGAACGCACCATTTGGACAGGGTGGCTACAGGTATAAACAATTTCAATTTAAAGGAGAACCCTGGCGAACAATGAACCTTTGGTCTAATAAAACATCGACACCTAGTCAATCGTTCTCTGAGTTTTGTTTTCATGATAATCGAATGTAAAGAGTTTTATCTCTAAAAACTGTTTAGCGTATAATGCTACCCAGATAGCAAACTGACATTGAATCAACGTGGAAATATGACATCGAAACAACGTTGATCTGACATTGTTTTGCTCATCGAATTAACGTTGAACCAACGTCAGACGCGTCATTCTTTCAAAACTAACGGAAAATCAACTTGAAATCAACGCGTTGTTTCAACGTTATGAAAGCAAACCAATTTTCGATTTTCATTTAGCTTTGAAGAATGCCGCGTCTGACGTTGGTTCAACGTTAATTTGATGAGCAAAATCAACGTTGTTTCAATGTCATGAGAGACGTCGTTTCCACGTTGATTCAATGTCAGTTTGCTATCTGGGTAGTAATGGGGGCATTGACTAAGTAAAAAGAAATCGCTAGTTTATACCACTAACAAGGCTCAAAATAGCCCCACACTCACACAGTAACATAATGAGGCTCCATACATACAAAACGAAGCATTCAGAACTTTGTAAGTGTACAGACCGTTTAATAAGAAGATACTTTATGAAGACAGTTCACTTCGCGTATACAGACAGGAGCCATCTTAAAAAATAGTCTCGATAAGTCAAACCACGAACGCCGCTCATACAGTTCAGAAGTTCGCTGAACTTCATACAGTTCAGATCACTCAGCACGACGTTCGTGGTTTGACTTATTGAGACTATTTTTTAAGATGGCTCCTGTCTGTATACGCGAAGTGAACTGTCTTCATAAAGTATCTTCTTATTAAACGGTCTGTACACTTACAAAGTTCTGAATGCTTCGTTTTGTATGTATGGAGCCTCATTATGTTACTGTGTGAGTGTGGGGCTATTTTGAGCCTTGTTAGTGGTATAAACTAGCGATTTCTTTTTACTTAGTCAATGCCCCCATTACTACCCAGATAGCAAACTGACATTGAATCAACGTGGAAACGACGTCTCTCATGACATTGAAACAACGTTGATTTTGCTCATCAAATTAACGTTGAACCAACGTCAGACGCGGCATTCTTCAAAGCTAAATGAAAATCGAAAATTGGTTTGCTTTCATAACGTTGAAACAACGCGTTGATTTCAATTTGATTTTCCGTTAGTTTTGAAAGAATGACGCGTCTGACGTTGGTTCAACGTTAATTCGATGAGCAAAACAATGTCAGATCAACGTTGTTTCGATGTCATATTTCCACGTTGATTCAATGTCAGTTTGCTATCTGGGTAGCATTATACGCTAAACAGTTTTTAGAGATAAAACTCTTTACATTCGATTATCATGAAAACAAATCTCAGAGAACGGTTGACTATGTACCGATGTTTTATTAGACCAAAGGTTCATTGTTCGCCGGAGTTCTCCTTTAAGACTTTTTAATACCACTTCTAAATTAAATTTAAGACCAAACTTACGATGGAAATATAAATTAAAACTGAAAATATACAGTAATATTTCCAAGTAAACACACTGTCTGTTCAAAAATATGGTGAAATGACAATAATCAATTGTCAATTCCGTACGTGCGGTCGCCTGTGGTGGAGTACAGTGGAGTGAAAAGAAACATAGAATAATAAAAATAATAAAGTATATTAATAAAGGCTTAGATTTAATTTACTAATAAAGGCATAGAACCAGTTTATTTATAGTGTACTGATAATAGTTTCATAAAAAAAAAGACTGAGATATGTTTGGTTATTGTACCTTTTAATGAATAAATTAAAATTAATTTGCTATATTTCAGATCAATATATTTATTTTCCTCAATTTTAATTAACCCTAACTTTATTCTCATCATAAGAATTATAAATAATTGATTTCCATATAAAATAATACTACAACATTTTTTACAGTCTATGGTCTCTACACACAGGTTACGTTAACGTTACCTTGTAGAAAATATTCGACCTGGCTGGCAGAACGATTGCCTTTGCCTGCATCTTTGCGGTGACACATGACTAACATATTTAAGACCTATCCAATCTGAATTTAAGACTTTTTAATACTTTTTAAAGTACACCCTGTGAACGCAGTCTCCACCCGCCCTTGATTCTTTGAGGCATTTGTGTATGTTTTAGTCCTGCACTGTAAAGCCCCATTATTTCTATCTCTGGTGTATGAAGAATTTTTATTTGTGTTTTACAAAGGAAGAGAATTAATAGGTTGCTTTTTTAATCTTCAAACAACATTATTAACTAATCGAAATTTGACGATGTAATGTTATCAAAAACATAATTGTATGGTGAAACATCACACCATTAAAAGAGTTGAACAAATCCTCCTCGTGACAATATCATTCAAGTGACTTTAATTGCGTCACACAACTTTCAGCATGCGAAATCCAACAATGGTAACAACAATCAAATACATTTTGCTAAGACGAACATCTCTCCCACTTCCACACGTTAATGTTGATGACTTAATAATATCGTAAAATGTGGGAAATATTAATTAAAAAGCAGGTGTGTCTAATAATAGGCAAACTACCTCTAAGATTAAAAACAAAACTGTCCTTACACGTAGAGGATCAAATCAGACAGGTGGAAGTGAACAAACATGGGTTAAGGACAAAGGTGATGTTAAAATGAAAATTTAATCATTACATGGATATGCCTAAAGAGTTGTAATGTAATGGAAACAATAGTTTGCATATAAAACTTGATGAGGTCCTGCCCAAACAACTACATCTACTTCTTCTATCATCTCCCAAAATAGTCACGTTTTCAGCAGCAATGCTGGTCTTCAAGATGCACTAAGGAAAAGGCAAACAACACAGGAAATAAGGCACAGGAGCTTGACCAATCAGTTCTTCAGACCCGCGTCTGTTTCTCCACATTCTCAGAGACTAGTGCGTCTAGTGTAGTCGTTGTGATAACAGAATAGGGTTGAGTATTTCTGGCACTTCCAGGGTTAATTAAATCTGTTAGGCTCATCCAGATTGAAATGGTTACACTCATATTCACCCATAATTAAAAAAATAATAATAAAAATAATGGGATAAGAGATAAAGACATTAAAATGCTTAAGAGAACTACAAAAAATAAAATAAGTGTGATCCTCTGAAGGTTTCCAAAATATTTCGGAAATTAACAGGAAATCATCAAATATCAGTTAAAATCTCTACAGGAAGAACTGTTTTTCAGTGAGTTAAAGTTTCTTCATGCTTACAACCCATCCCATTACAAAGGTCCATGCATAAAATGTGTTCGATTAGTAAGTTTTCACTATAAAATGAGGGAATGTGTGTCAAGTGTTTTCTTTTCTTAGACAAACGTCAGAATGATGACGGCAAAACACATATAAACTCTTCCTTATAAAAACCAGCAGGAATGTTGCGGGTGCTTTAACTCCAGACGTCCTGTGAATATCGTCCTTTAGTCATCAGTTTCTTGATGTAATCTACAGCCTGAGCGCGGCTCATTCCTCCCAGCTCCTCTGCGATCTCGTAGAAGGCGTTCTGCACGTCCCGGGCCATGTTTCGGGCGTCTCTGCGGGGGAAAATCAAAATCGGCAAAATTAGAGCAGTTTCAGGGGTGCCTCGGTCTCATGATGTCTCGGCATGCGTTCGATTTTTCGGACTCGTTCGGTATACGCACCCACAGATGTAGATGTGGGCATTGTCTGTGTGGATTCGTTTCCAAAGACCCTCCTTGTTGTTCTTCAGGAGATGTTGTACATACACCTGGGTGTGAATACAAAATAAAGTAAGTGATGCAAAGAATGGTTAAACAGTTCATAAAAACAGATAAGCTCACCCTTTTCCCATGATTCATTCAGAGATGCATTAAAGGAGTAGTTCACTTTTAAAAAACTTTTGCTGATAATTTACTCACCCCCTTGTCATCCAAGATGTCCATGTCTTTCTTTCTTCAGTTGAAGGTTTTTGATGAAAACGGTTCAAGGTCCAAATGAGAGTATCAGTGCAGCTTCAAAGGGCTTTAAATGACACCAGACGATGAATAAGGGTCTTATCAAGCGAATTTAAGAAATAAATAAATAAATAACAAAGTTTAAGTTTTATAAGCACAAATGCTCGCCTTGCTCTGTTCTGTGATGCACGTTTGTGACCCTCCTGTTCAAACTCGTTCATCAAAATGAACAAATCTTTTTTCGAGTCATAACTCGAAGGGTCCTAGACAAGACCCTTATTCATCGTCTGGGGTCGTTTAAAGCCCTTTTTAGCTGCACTGAAACGCTCATTTGGATCTTGAACCGTTTGGTTCCCATTGAAGTCCATTATATGGAGAAAATCCTGGAATGTTTTCATCAAAAACCTTCATTTCTTTTCGACTGAAGAAAGAAAGACGTGGACATCTTGGATGACATGGGGGTGAGTAAATTATCAGCAAAAGTTTTTTTAAAAGTGAACTACTCCTTTAATGCCATGCCGTTTATAGCTTTTGATTAAATATAAGATGGTTTCAGAGAGGAAGTGTGGATTTTTAAAAAAAATATTTTGTCTCTCAATCACAAAAATAATGTTACCAAAGTTTTTTAGGGAGACACATTTGATAGTGGGCCAAAATAACTGTAGAGGTGTGTGTGTGTGTGTGTTACGGTACCTTCTGCGCCTGGTCTCTGGAAAAAGCTACATTGAGTGCCGTCAGAACACCAGTCTTCTCAAACCCCTCGAGCTCCTCTTGGTACAGAAAGTCCTCGTTCTTGCGACGACAGCCAAAGTACAACTCGGTCTCTCCAACTTCCTTACCTGCAAACGGGAAATCAAGTTGTTGATTGCATGAGGGTTACAAACGTAGGGATTTGCACATAACTTCCCAATTCCCATTGTTTTTGAAACTAGTGTAGTGGGTAATGCAGATCCTAATGCTACGTTCACACCGGACGCGAATAGGGCGTCAGGCCCGAATGATTTCAATGTTAAGTCAATGCAAAGACGCTTTACGCACGTGAAAAATTCCTGCGGCGCGAATGAGGCGTGGAGCGCGGCGCGGAAGGCGCGAATACGCCTCATTCGCGCGTCAAGTTGGCGCGAATTGAGCGTTGTGCATTCACGCGTTTGACGCGAATTCGCGTCTGCCGCCCGAGTTGAAAAATCTAAACTTTGGCATGAATTTGCGCCGCGTTAACCAATCAGGAGCCTAGCTGCTTGCTCACGTGGTGAAGTGTCTGGATGCTTCAATAAATTATTTTGTATATGACTAATGCATGGTGGGATTATGCACAACAAAGCAAATGTTTCATCACTTAAAACATTATTTCTATATACGAGACATGTTCATTTTGTATTGAATGTTATTCATTCCATATCTAGAAATATTATTATGTTGTAAAGACAATAAACATATGTGCATAAATTCGTGTCTGGACGTGAGAGAGAGAAAAAAAATCACAGGACAGGTTAATAACTTTTGAAGGCTGGCTCTATTTATCATCAAAACAAAAATAAATGACAGCTAGATTAGATGGATGAGGGCGAGGGTGATCCTCGCTCAGATGCGGGACAACAGGTCATCAAACTGGGCGCGGGACAGGCGGAAGTACCGCTGACAGCGGCCGTCATCCAGCGCAGCTCCTGGAGCGAGCAAATGGTGAAACTCGCGAATTAACACTAGTGGTCAAGCGTCAAACTAGACGCGTCAGGCGCGAATTTGACGCGCGATTCGCGTCCGGTGTAAACGTAGCATGAGAGTCCCAATCAGTGTTGGGGTGAAACATCACAAGTAGCGCCAGTTACACAATCTGATTACTTTTTCGAGTAACTAGTAATGTAACATTACTTTATAAATGTTCAAATAAGTGACGCATGTATTGACCGCCAGCTCTCCTGTCCCCATGTTGAGAGAAACCAGGAGTAAGTGCAGAGCTGTGTGAACATGATGATTCCTGTAGGCATTTACTCCTTAAAATGAACAAAAACACTGATATGCAAACCTGCAAATTAAATATGTTAAATAATCAAATGTTAAATTATTAAACAAATATACTTTATGTATATGATCTCACAAACAGATAAACATCACATTACATTACTTTCCCAAAAAATAACAAAGTAACTTTTTACTTTTTACGGAAGTAATGCAATATTGTAATGCATTTCCCAACTATAAAAAGTACATAAAAAGATAATACGTCCCTAAAATCAAATGGTTATATTTATGCTCTTAATATATGCAAGTAAATATAGTTGTTAAACAAGTATGTATGAATCTGTCACTGCTACCAATGCAATTCTATATGGGTATTGTAAATGAAACTGGTAAATGTGGAATATTACAATGATATACTGCACATTATTGTTATGTTTGGGCTTCTCTCTTTCTAAAATAGTTAAAGAGCGGACAGGGAAAGTAAAGAGGGACCTGTGAACTCTTCACATCACACCTAGACTGTGCCTCTCTGTAGATTGAACATGTGCTGTGTTTTTACATCAACGTCTGGGACAAACTTAAATGAATCATTTGAAGAACAAATGCAACAACTTGACCGGAAAAACTACACATTTCTGAGAGTGGAGTTACAAGATACAGGAGAAGTCCTGATGTGACATTACAGTTATTAGATCCGTGCATTGGGTAAACTCGTACAACAGTGGCCGTCTGTGTCATTGATGGTAATCAAATAACAAGAGAAGACCACTCACTGCACGTAAAGGAATAATTGACTTAAAAATGAGCAGACTTCCATAGTCTTTTTCCCCTACTTTGGGAGTCTATTAGTTGGGGGCCTTAAGCACATTTTCGCGCAAATTCATCTAAAAGGACCAAATTTGGCACAGATGTAGCTCAGGTCATACCGAAACGATTTAGCTAGGGCGCCGGAGCCAGCGACCCTCGGGACCAAGATGGCGGCCAAATCCAATATATGGGATCCATCAACTGTCTGGTGGTTACCACAATCTTCAAACTATCTCCTTTTGTGTTCATACAGGTTTGAAACAACGTGAGGGCGAGTAAATACAAAAATATAAATGAAGTGAACTATTCCTTTAACTCGGTGACTTCAGTAGCTAACATCCGTGCAGTGTTTAAAACTCACCTGGGCTACTGTGTGTGAAAGACATATATGGAAAACAGACACATGCTGTATATCATGCATCTGATTTCTGCACATAGTAAGCAAATCAATTAGAACAAAAGTTAAATGCGATTACTTCAGTTGTTGCGTTGATTTTGAACACATTTAGGAGAATGTCTCCGCCTCCATTGCCTCTTCTGATCGTAATAAGCACACAACAGCAGAAGTCCGTGAACTGCGCGACTCCTACCTTGTTCTTTGAGCCAGCCGCGCTCCTGAACGAAGCCAATGAAGGGTGCGATTCCAGTCCCAGGTCCGATCATTATGACTGGGTTTGTGGCCTTGAAGGGCAGGCGGAACTGGGATTTGCGGATGTACATGGGCACTGTAGCCTTGTGTCCGTTGTCGGTGGGCATCTTGTTCTTCAGCCAGTTCGTGGCCACTCCTTTATTCACACGGCCAGTCTTGGTCTCATACTCCACCACTACAGCACAGATGTGGACGCTGTTGGGGTGGACCTGTGTCACACGCAGCAAACATTTAAACACACACAACATACAAAGTCAATTATTTCATTTTAAAGAGACCCTATTAACACTATAAAAAATAAAAATATAACAAACACTATATTTCTCTCATATGCACTGCATATGAAAACGCTTCATTTGAAGATTCAGTCTCTCTAAACCCCTCCTTTCAGAGGGTCTACTCTGCTCTGATTGGTCAGATGGCCCAGTCTGTTGTGATTGGTCAACTGTGCTCTACTCTGATTGGTCAGATGGCCCAGTCTGTTGTGATTGGTCTTCTGTGCTCTGATTGGTCTGCTGTGCTCTGATTGGTCAGATGGCCCAGTCTGTTGTGATTGGTCTACTCTGCCCTGCTCTGATTGGTCAGGTGGCCCCATCTGTTGTGATTGGTCTACTCTGCTCTGATTGGTCAGATGGCTCAGTCTGTTGTGATTGGTCTACTCTGCTCTGATTGGTCAGATGGCATCGTCTGTTGTGATTGGTCTGCTCTGCTCTGATTGGTCAGATGGCTCAGTCTGTTGTGATTGGTCTACTCTGCTCTGATTGGTCAGATGGCTCAGTCTGTTGTGATTGGTCTACTCTGCTCTGATTGGTCAGATGGCTCAGTCTGTTGTGATTGGTCTACTCTGCTCTGATTGGTCAGATGGCCCAGTCTGTTGTGATTGGTCTACTCTGCTCTGATTGGTCAGATGGCTCAGTCTGTTGTGATTGGTCTACTCTGCTCTGATTGGTCAGATGGCTCAGTCTGTTGTGATTGGTCTACTCTGCTCTGATTGGTCAGATGGCTCAGTCTGTTGTGATTGGTCTACTCTGCTCTGATTGCTCAGATGGCTCAGTCTGTTGTGATTGGTCTACTCTGCTCTGATTGGTCAGATGGCTCAGTCTGTTATGATTGGTCTAACGCTTAGCATGGGTAAAAAAAAAAAGCCCATTACGAAATCTGGCGCTAAAAACAGCATCTTCTCGACATGTCGACAACAGGCCTCAGCTACACCTACAGTGCTTGAAGCTCAAAGTAGACATTGTTCATGGGCAGCCAATGAAGACCATAGGCTTGCATTATGCAATTTTGTTACATTTTTACGTAGGTTTGACAAAAGAAGTGAGTTTGGATATAACCGACGACTCGGTTCAGGCAGTTCAGAATCTTTTTTTTAGGAGAAAATAACTTTATTTGTCGTGCACTTTGATCTTTGAAACTTCACAGTTATGTTACATTCACAAACGGCTATGTTATACACTGCATGAGAGACGTTTAAGATCTGCTGATCCGATGTCCTGACAGAACATCACGTGACAAACTAAGGTACACTGTGTTTAGCATTGAAGGTAAAGATGATGATGATGATATCAAATGAATGATTCTGTTAAACAATGTTCCTGCCAGTTCCTGTTCTCTTTATTGTAAGTTAAATGGATTACCGGATTACTGAGACTCTCACCTATTGTCATTGATAGCTTATTATGGTGCCCCGTTTCCATTCTCTGAATAGTTATGTTCCTATATCTGGGCTTTGTTTAAGGTGCTTTGTCTCTAACTCTATGCACTGCCCCTTAAATGTATATAAAACTACAATGTCCAGATGCCTAGTTGGACTTGATGACTGCAGCATCTTCTCAAATAAAACATCCTGCAGAAGATACAACCAAGTATCCTAGTCTTCACTTCTGAGATTTCCTACAAAGATAATATCCGGAAAAGGCATAATGGGGCACTTTAATGGTAAAGCATCTCATTAGTCGAATAAAAGCAAAGTGGCATTGTTTACTTATTAAACCACAAATGGATGTGACTTTCAGTGTGCTCTGTGTTGCAGTGCTCAGTCAAAGAGAGAAAATAACTCAGCTGAGTATTTTGCTAAATACATGCACTTTACTAAACATTCATTATATTTGTACTTAAGCTGATGCCTTTATTTAATGTATGTTTAATTCAGTTATGAAAATGTGTCTGTTTTTTTATTACCACTACTTTAAAGTTTATTTTTCAACAACAAAATGAAAGAATTGGAGTAGAAACAAAAAAAGTTGATATAAAAACTGCCTTATGTGTAATTTAAATGTTCCAAATATTACAATTATACTATTATAATGTATCCAAATATTGTTATTTATTCACTCAAAATAAAATATTAATATCATTTGTGAAGTGATTGTTTAGAATTTTTTATAAAACGGTTAGTTCCAATCCTTGATTCTGATTGGTCAATAGCTGTGCTTTTTTGACGATAAAACACGGCTATGACCGCTTCACCCAACGGTTCTATTTATCACTGCGCCCTTAGCAACACCCATAGCAACATAGGCTAAACATAGAAAAAAAAAAACGTAAGAATTAAAAAGGCTAAAATGTTTAAATTAAATTTCGATTTACTAGGTGGCATGACGATGGATAAGTGGTTTGAGGAACAATTTGGAGAGACTTCTACAAATACGAACCGTCATGCTGAAGTGCTGAAATGTAACATTGACACATTCGAGAAGACTCGGAAATACGTAATGAAAAAAATACTGTGCCCAATGGGCAGTGAAATGCTTCGGTGACTAGTGTAGTGAAAAGGGTTGCAGCATAGATTTTAAACAAATCACCAAGACGGAACTCAACGCACTTTAATATCCGTGACTTCTACAGAACTGTCAGAAGCTCCACAGGAGAAAAATATGGGATCTATGTAGCGTTACGTGCGGGTCTGAACAGATTCCTGAATGATCCACCTTTGAGTTTGTCCTGGTGTCTGATAAGAGACAGCGAATTCACCTCATCCAATAATGTTTTCGTTGGAGTCATAAAGACAATGAGAAGAGAGGGTCGTGATAAACCGGAGCATCACACCGTAAATTTCAGCACCATAAAACTGTCCGATGCGCTTAATCCCAAACCTGTCACCACACAGTCACCGAAGTATTTCACTGCCCATTGGGTTTGCTGCACGGCATTTTTTTCATTACGAGTCTTCTCGAATGTATCAAATTTACATTTCATCAGCACTTCAGCATGACGGTTCGTATTTGTAGAAGTCTCTCCAAATTGTTCCTCAAGCATCGTCATGCCACCTAGTATAAATCGAAATTTACTTCGATTTATTTACGAAATTTACCTAGTATGAAACGAAACATTTTAGCCTTTTTAAATTATGTCTGTAACATTCTTGCTGCAACAGAAAACACCGCTGACAGCGCTGAGCCCCAACCAAAATATCACCACAGTGGAGCCGATTGAAATGAGACAAATATAAATGCATGCACAATAAACGGAGATGTGTTTTCATTTGCAGTCTTTTCTGGAAAGAAGCTCACCAAAGAAGCTTAACAAGTGAAATGTAACCCATGAGTGAAATATTAGCATTTGTAGAAATGTTAACGCAAACACAGATCCAAAAAGTCCCACATTCCGTCTTTAACGTGAAGTAGAAATGTCTGACCTTGGAGGAGGATGCAATGGAGTAGTAGCGGGCCTGCAGTCGCGGCAGGAGCTCACAGAGGTGGTCAATGGGAGGACGCAACGACGGCAAATCCTCTAGAATAGCCAAAATATTCCTACTTGAGTCCAGCACCCAGCTCTGGTACAATGCCTGAAATATGACAACGACAATGTCACAAACACTGTTAGCTATTGCACAACAACAACAATTACAATCTGTCCCACATTGCATTTGCCTCCAACAAGACTGATTAGACAAAACTGATTAGGTAAGACTACAGTCTATCACTTAATGAATCAACAGTCAATCTGCTAATCGTGTTCACCATTAAACATTAATTAGATATATATTTAGATATATAAGTGGCTTTCAGTACTATGTACTTGCATCTAAAAATAAGTACAATGTGAATTGTGTTGATGTTGTATTGTAAAACACATTGCTGCTATTGAGGTGTGAAATGGGCAAGGTTAGGGTCAATTTATTTATTAATTACATAAATTAGTTACAGGTATTTTTAAAATATAAGTACAATGTAAAAACATGTATGTAGACCATTGTATCAAATTATGAATGTTAATGTTATTAAGCCACTTAATATAAAGTGGGACCAAAAGGCTTGTGAGTTTTTTGTTGCACATAGAGGGATTTATTTGGTAAATCCTCCGTAGTTTATGCGCATTTCTTCTAATCGGGAAAAGTTATTAATATTAGAATTTATGCGCATTTGCCGCTTCCATTCAGCTGTGTTTTTAATACAATATCAAAATGTGCATAAAATAGGTGGATGGAAACATAGCTAGTGATGCTTGCCCCACTTTTGCAACAGTTGACCTGTTATCGGTAACACTATAACTCTACTATTGTCATATTACAACAATGTGTTCCTAAATGATTGGTGTAAAACAGAGTGCAATTTATATTACGGCTTGCAAGCGAGTGAAATGTTTATTGTCTGGCGAGCTGTAAGCCGTTTTATGTGATTTGGCTCGATGTGTGCCTTTGGCTCTGGTGACGGCGATGCTTACTTTGCCCTCGGGTGAGGAGGAGGCCATTTTCCGCATGTTCTCCTGATCTTTGGGGTCAGTGGCATATTGTGCCATTTCATAAAGCACGTTTGTGCGTGGAGTATTCGTGATGTCCAGGTAGTGGGTCAGGGCGGTGCGGTACGTGGTGGGGCAGGGGAAGGGGTGCTTCTTATTGGACTCCTCTGAAAAGAAATACACACACACACACATATATTTTAGCTATGTTGACATGAATGAACTGTTCAAGTTGAACTTTTAAAGGTTAATGCCATACCATCAAGGTTGTTGAGGGAGATAACAATGTCAAGGTCCACACCAAGGATCTCACCAATCCTGTTCACTATGGCTGTGTCGTTGATGGGATACACAGCAACATGGTCTCCTGATTCATATCTGCACATACAGTATAAAGGAGCAATTAGTATAACACTAACTGAAACTCATTTTGCCAATAATAAAAAAGGCTCCATTTAAAAATGAAATACACACGAATTATTTGTATTCCACATTTTGCTACTTACCCTCGTACACACTGATTATCAAGCGAATGCACTTTCTGTACAATCTTTACAAAGAAATTAAATCAAAGGTCCAATTAGTCCATTAAAAATAACAATGATTTGCTAGTAGTGAATATATTTTACTTCTACTTATAATTGATTTATAATGCTTTATAAAAGGTTCTCACACTGTAATGCAATATATTAGTGTCAACTACCCGTTTACCTATTCATAACTACACATTCAACAGGTCATGAAACCACACTTATTTTTTAGATATTAACCCACATCATTGAGAACAACATCACAACTTATTTGCAATATCACAAATCACGCAATGTGAGATCACACAGTGTGAGATCATGCACGCAGTGTAAAGATCACGCAGTGTGAGATCACGCAGTGTAAGATCACTCACTCAATGTGAGATCACGCAGTATAAGATCACGCAGTATAAGATCACTCACACAGTATAAGATCACGCAGTGTGAGATGACGAAGTGTGAGATCACGCAGTGTAAGATCACGCAGTGTGAGTTCACGCAGTGTAAGATCACACAGTGTGAGATCACGCAGTATAAGATCACTCACACAGTATAAGATCCCGCAGTGTGAGATGACGAAGTGTGAGATCACGCAGTGTAAGATCACGCAGTGTGAGTTCACGCAGTGTAAGATCACTCACACAGTGTAAGATCACGCAGTGTAAAGATCACGCAGTGTAAGATCACGCAGTGTAAAGATCACACAGTGTGAAGATCAGGCAGTGAGAGATGATCACTCAGTGTAAGATCCCGCAGTATGAGATCACGCAGTGTAAAGATCACGCAGTGTAAGATCACACAGTGTAAAGATCAGGCAGTGAGAGATGATAACGCAGTGAGAGATGATAACGCAGTGTAAGATCCCGCAGTGTGAGATTACAGTGTGAGACCACGCAGTGTAAGATCACGCAGTGTAAAGATCACACAGTGTAAAGATCACGCAGTGTAAGATCACGCAGTGTAAAGATCCACGCAGTGTAAGATCACGCAGTGTAAGATCACGCAGTGTAAGATCACGCAGTGTAAGATCACGCAGTGTAAAGATCACGCAGTGTAAGATCACGCAGTGTAAAGATCCACGCAGTGTAAGATCACGCAGTGTAAAGATCACGCAGTGTAAAGATCACGCAGTGTAAGATCACGCAGTGTAAGATCACGCAGTGTAAAGATCACGCAGTGTAAAGATCACGCAGTGTAAGATCACACAGTGTAAAGATCACGCAGTGTAAGATCACGCAGTGTGAGATAACGCAGTGTAAAGATAACGCAGTGTAAGAACACGCAGTGAGAGATGATCACGCAGTGTGAGATCACGCAGTGTGAGATAACGCAGTGTAAAGATAACGCAGTGTAAGAACACGCAGTGAGAGATGATCACGCAGTGTGAGATCACGCAGTGTAAGATCACGCAGTGTAAGATCCCGCAGTGTGAGATCACGCCGTGTGAGATCACGCCGTGTGAGATCACGCAGTGTAAGATCACGCAGTGTGAGATCACGCCGTGTGAGATCACGCCGTGTGAGATCACGCCGTGTGAGATCACGCCGTGTGAGATCACGCAGTGTGAGATCACGCAGTGTAAGATCACGCAGTGTAAGATCACGCAGTGTAAGATCCCGCAGTGTGAGATCACGCCGTGTGAGATCACGCAGTGTAAAGATAACGCAGTGTAAGATCACACACAGCACCTGATTTTAGAGCCAGTGATGTCCAGCTCCAGGTGCATCAGATGCCTCTCGCCGCCCTTGTTCAGCTTGCGGTTCACAGTGACTGGTGCCAGGAAAGGGTTCTTCGAATCAAACGGCCTGTGAGAACACAATGAATGACACAATGAATAACAGACAATACACCAAGCACACTTGATGGGTCAGAGATGGCACAGAACACAGGGCACAGAGCAGAAATGTGATGCGATCTGGGAAAACCCATCAGATGTCGCGCTTGTGCGTTTTCAGTAAAGTCTAAATATAGATTGAATGTCAGTTTTTTCTGTCAAAATATGGTTTTTATTAAATTATTATTCTTAACATCTTGTTTATCATCTCTGAATATAACTTGGGAAAATTCACTAGTTTAGTGCAGAAAAATAGCGATTTATAATGTACAGCTGAAAAGACTGCGTTTCTCTTTAAAGGGTTAGTACACCCAAAAATGAAAATTCTGTCAGTATTTACTCACCGTCATGTTGTTCCAACCCCGTAAGACCTTTGTTCATCTTCGGAACACAAATTAAGATATTTAAGATATTAAGATCACTCCTGTATACTAGTCCATAGGCTTCTTGAGGGAATGACACTTGCTGTCCTCGAAAAGTCATTAAAGACATCGTTAAAATAGTCCAAGTGACTACAGGGGCTCAATCTTAAGTTTATCAAACGACGAGAACACTATTTGTGCGCAAAAACAACAAAAATAACGACTTTATTTCAACTATTCGTTTATTTCTCCCTCTGCCTCGAGTCAGGTTACTAGTTTAATAGTGTAAGCTTCTGTCATTGTACGTCACACGCATCACACACATGACCAGCGTCGGCCAATAGTGAGCCTACGTGTGACGTAGCTCTACACAATCACACTACGTTAACGGACTACAGGCCGATAGATAAGGAAGTGAATAGTTGAAATAAAGTCGGTATTTTTGTTTGTTTTTGCGCACAAAAGTGTTCTCGTCGTTTGATGAAGTTAAAATTGAGCCTCTGTAGTCACTTGGACTATTTTAACGATGTCTTTAATGACTTTTCGATGCCAGCAAGTGTCATTCCCTCAAGAAGCCTATGGACTAGTATACAGGAGCGATCTTAATATCTTAAATATCTTAATTTGTGTTCCGAAGATGAACGAAGGTCTTACGGGGTTGGAACAACATGAGGGTGAGTAAATACTGACAGAATTTTCATTTTTTGGTGTACTAACCCTTTAACAACACGCACATAGGCGGAGGGGGGAAGCACAAATCTCCCATTTAGCTCTCCTTCTTTTAACACTACAAAGACAGTTCACCTATCAAAATAAACCACATAACAGAATAAAGTCCAGTCCTGGATGAACTACAACGGCATGCAAGTTATTTATTTATTTTTATCCAGCGTTATCATGTGGTTTGATGCGGCGCACAAGAGAACAACAGAGTTTGAAGCTGCTCCGATTTCAAAACGGTTTTCACAGGATGAATTTTGAGTTCGTAAGCTTTCGAATGATACCTAATCTATGATGATTACTAAAATATATGATATGAAAAAAAGGCAATAAAAAAGGGAGCGCCAGTCGTCCCGCTAGCAGGACATGACAGTTAATTAAACCTGTTTTTCTCAAAATTCTGTTTCTGAAAATCACAGCGATCAGCCGACTTCAGATAACCATAACTTTTGATACAGACGACCGATAAAATGAATAAAAACAGATTTAGAAAGGGCTTGAACGTGGTGGGTTTTCCCAGATCGCATCACAAATGCCACCACAAGTGACACCAATTGACCTTATGCACAGCAGCACTACTTCCTGAACTTAAGCCAGCTCCTTGTTTCCTGTCTGCCATTATTGGCCGAACTTGATTAATTCAGGTGTGTCTGATTATTGTTGCCGTGACTACTGAGGTCAGGCACACCTGGGTTAATCAATTTGGCCAATAATGACAGACAGGAAACAAGGAGCTGGCTTAAGTTCAGGAAGTAGTGCTGCTGTGCATAAGGTCAATTGACCCGACATTTAAAAATGAGGTGGCAAAAATGTCATTTTTTGTGCAATAGTCCCCCCACCCCCCACCTATTTTACAGTATTCTATTTAATAATAATTATATTATCATATTATAAGAATCTAAATATGTCATATCTAGTTATGAGTTAGTACAGACACTACATTGGCCTATAGCAACTACACATCTGTATTCACTGTCTCAGAGATATTACATTTTGTAAGATGGCGTGTGAATACCCTACGCAAGCGAATGAAGCCATTGTTCAAAGTAATGAGCAATCCCCCATGCAGATGATTGATGGCTGGACTACTTTAACAACAAACCTTCCGCCATGTCAGTAATTCACTGGAGTAACATCAGCGACAGTGAGCTTTACAGTGTCTCAACCCAGCCTCTAACACAAGGAACTTTTGCCTGTGGTTTAAAAATACCAGCAAAACCAACTAGCCTAACTAATATAAATGTCAAGCATTATTAAAGACAAGTAAATACTAAAAAGTTAGCAATCGCAACATAAATACAACTAAACAAGTATACTATTGAAATAAACAGTGTTTTAAAGGGGTCATGAACTGGCTTTTAAAATTGTATTATATTGTTGTCCGAGGTCAACTTAAGACGTTCGCTTGGTTTTTACATTCAAAAACATCAAAATGAATAAGTAATAGGCTATTGTTAGCCTACCTGAAAAACGGTCGGTTTTTATGGGCGTGTCGCACTGAAGACTTGGAAATAAACGCCCACTGCTGTGAGTGGATAACAGTTTTGCATATTATAATGAGTTTAACGTACCCGTCGGTGTATGTGGGGGAAAACGTCCAATGTTGTCAAATGGCAACCGGATTCGCCCATACATATTCAACCAAGAGTCCGTGTGTTGCACAATTCCTGTCCAATATAGACGGCACAGCACGTTCTTTACTCTTAATCGGTCTGCAAATCCAGTCTTGTTTATAAAACAATCCTCTGTGAAATGAAGCGAACAGACGACGATGTTTTACCCTCATCAGCTGGAACGTCATTAAAAATAAAGTTTATCCATGAAGTCCGATTGGAATCCAGAGGAAGCTTATGCAGCGACTGTCTTCTTCCACAACCAGGCACTGCACAATATTCTGTATTGCTTGTTAGATCGATCCGGTTTGTCATCACGAGGTAGGCATGTATGTTAGGCTACTTAGCTATGCGTGTAATGCGCGAATCGGTGGGCGGGGCTAAACCGGCCGTGTTGAAGTAGGTGTTGATCTTCTTCTGCGAGGGTGGTGTTTTAACCCTTCGACGTCATAGTTTCCCACTTTTAAAAACGAGACGTTTTCAGAGGCTGGTGTAAATAAAAGCTTTTATTGGACTAACAAGGACGTTTTCAGTTTTGAAACTTACAGGATATTCTTATAATATGATGACCTCTTAGATGTCAAAAGCTCAAGGAAAATTTGATTTCTCAGTTCATCACCCCTTTAAGATTTTCAGATATTCAGGTTCAGAAAATAATTCAAGATAAAAAAAATCACTGAACTTTATAAATAAAATAGGGCTGTGCAAAAGTTAATTGCGATTAATCGCATCCAAAATAAAAGTCTGTGTTTACATAGTATATTTGTGTGTGCTGCATATAATTATGTTGTATATATAAATACACACACATGCATGTATATATTTAAGAAAATGTGTTATTCCTATATAAAATATTTATATTTATATAATATAGATTATGTATTTATATATATATACAGAATTTAAGCGCAAATAATTCTTAAATATATACATGCATGCATAGGTATTTATATATACAAAATAATTATATACAGCACACTCAAATATATTATGTAAAACAGACTTTTATTTTGGATGCGATTAATCGCAATTAACTTTTGCACAGCCCTAAAATAAAATAAACAAATAGAAAAGTTATTGTTAAGAACAAGTGCATTTTCTCTTTATATTTTTTTGATTGATTGTTATTATCAGCAGGAATATCAGGCTGCAGTCAGAAAACAGATTTGAATGGTTTAAAATCATTTTGAAATGCTTACAAAGGAGTCAATAAGAGGAATCGCAATTCAAATTTTTACAACAAGTATCCAATTCCTGACCTCCTGCCGTTTTTCACATGGGTCAGGATTTTGGGCCGAAATAACCGGAATCGCAGATTAATCCGGAAGAATCAGATCCCTGCTCAGTGAATGAATTTGACCTTTAACAGCCATTATTGAAGAACGCAAATTTACTTTGATAGATTGATTCAGCGGGTTTTGCTTGCAAAGTAAACATGCCCTCATAAAAGCCATTAGAGACATGCCCCTAAAAAATCCATTTCAAGGGGTAAATATTAACCTTTAATAAAAACTGTATTATGGTCTATATTATATGGAAAGTATCAAACATGTCTGTATCCAATCAAATTAAGCACAGCAGGAGTGTTTGTTCTGTCGTCAAGGTGAGGGAGATATTTAAACATGTGGGAGGAGCTTAAGCTTCTGTCTGACTGACGGATGAGAAAACGGTGCTTTACTCACGGCTTCTGGTTCTCAAAGCTCTTGAGGCGTCCCAGCTCTCCAGTGTAGACCTTATTCATGTTCAGATCGCTGTGTACCTTCAGCTCGTACTGGCGGATGCTGAGAGAGACAGAGTGTGTGAGACAAAGACAGAGTACAACCCAGCAACTGTTACTTCACAAAGCCAAGAGTTTTGTGACAAGCTATTCTTCAGTTTGTCTACGGAGCAGTGTTTTCTAGTCTGAAAAGGCCGGTTAATTAAGCAGAGAACGGCATGTTGAGCTCAGGTCACTGTGACCCACCAACAAAGAAGGAAAGACAAACAAAAGCTCCTGAAGAGATGGACAGATCATTGAGGTTTCAGACCTGGATTCTTCACCAGTTGCTTCAACTCCGAAGTGTTCACAAACAGCTGGCCAGAACTGCTCTCTCCACGACACAAAATCCTCCTCGAGACTGACAGAGAATCAATGACAAAACATGCATTATAAACCTTTTTATTTTACATCAGCTGCTCCATGGGTTTGCTTCAGGACGCAGATGTTATATTGCACACCAAGAACTTATTGTTCACTTTTAAAAAAATTTTTTGCTGATAATTTACTCACCCCCATGTCATCCAAGATATTTCTTTCTTCAGTCGAAAAGGAATTACGTTTTTTTTAAAGAAAACATTCCAGGATTTTTTTCCATATAATGCACTTCATTGGGAACCAAATGGTTCAAGGTCCAAATGAGAGTTCCCATTGAAGTCCATTATATGGAGGACCAAAAACATTAATTTCTTTTCGAGTGAAGAAAGAAAGACATGGTCATCTTGGATGACATGGAGGTGAGTAAATTATCAAAAAATAAAGCGTTATATTTGATTTATTCTGTATTTTTCTGAAATCGTTATTTCAGTTAAAGTTTGGTGTTTCCGCAAATCTGTGATCAGGATAGATCATGGTTCCCAACACTCACACGAATGATATTTTCACAAATCATTCTATTATCACTGTTAATTATTTATCAGCTTCAAAATAACAAGGAATGTTGTGTTTGGCATTAAAAGTAATGGTAAATTCATTTTTTCTTTTAAAATGTAGAGAAGTAAAAACATTCAAAGTGAGCATTATAATCTCAGACAGAAGTGTTTAAATGAGTCACTTACTTTCCATCGTCATCTCCCATTCCCAGGTCAAAGATCCTCTGCGCTCCCAGCTCTGCTAGCCTCTTGTCCACATACTTTCCCGTGGCGTTATAGTGTTCATATGTCTTGTTGCCCAATGCAAAAACCTTAAAAATAAGTTTTAGAAATGATTTATACAAATAGATTAATATTAACTGTTCTATACTGTGTATACATCACGTTCATGGCTTCACTCACACCTGGTTTTAAGATCACAAGTAGCCAGCGCTAAATACGAGTGCTAATGTGGTCCAGAACCTTCTGAATTGAAAATTGAATTAAGACAGAAACATACATGATTATTACACTTCAGTTGTAGTGTTATTTTTTGCAGATCAAAAGATTTAGTTTTTAACTTTTTGGGGGATTTAACAACATTGATGTATGTAGTCACGAAATCATCCTGCTTTTGAAATCAGATCAAAAGTTCATCACAAGAGACCATTTAAAGGCGAATACTGTAACCTTTCATTTAAAACGTTGTGTTGTGTCATGGACAGACAAATTAAATGAACATCTTTTAATCATATTCTTTAATCTCTGGATTCCTTGCTTTATAGATCAAGTGAACAAGGCCAAAAAGACAAACAGAAACAATACATATAAAAATATAAACTTAAACCACACACATCAAGATTTATTAAAAAGCTATTTTTAATATAGGCCGCGCGCAGACGGAAGTGTAAACTTGAAGTCTAGAACACAAAAACTTCAGCTGAATAGCATCATGTCGAGAAGACGCTGTGTTCTACAATGGAAAGATAGTTCAGCCACTTGTTTTCATTGTCCAGGGACGAGCATGTGAAGAATCGGTGGTCAGAGTTCATATTTGCAACGATACCACAACAGTATAGACAGTGTTCTCATCATTTTAATGACGAATCATTCAAAAACATAAATGAATTCAAATGTGGATTCGCGAGCGGTTGTTCCTGAAGGAGGGCTCAGTATCCCCACAGTGTATATGGATATGGATCAGTTTTCTCCTCCGAATCACAACCTGTAAGTATTATTAATAATTGTTGCTTTTATGAGTTTTGTAGCGTCGGGGCGCGAGGAGGGAAGGCGCAATAAGTGTGTGTGTGTGTGTTTGTAAGTTACGCTCAGCGCAGCTTCTAGGTCTCCAATGTCATTTTTTTTAAATATGTGAAATGTTTGTCGCTGTTATTGGAGTTGTCATAAAGAATTGAGCGTCTTGTAGTACTGCAGTGCTTTATCAATATGTTATGCGTTAAATATAACAAACAATAACTGACTGGGTCATCTGACCAATCACCGCCGATTAGCGTCACGCAAAGGAGTGGTTTGGAAAAATGAGTCGTTGTACGAATCATTTGGGAGTCGGTGAGCAAATCAGGTATAAATTAATGCATATTATAAGACAACCAAAGTGTTTTTTGTCATTGTATTCATGTAAAACTGTTGTTGGGGACTCCCAGAACAATATTAGGAACATTTTAAATGCCATAATAGGTGCCCTTTAATGTCAACGTTCTCTGGTATTTTCCATAAACGTGTATTTACTATCACAATGGTTAGCTTAAGTAGCCTTTAGCATAACATATAAATATATTTCTGCCCCATACGGTGATCAGAATCCCCATCGGATCGCAAGGAGGATAACACCAGCTGGTGTCTGAAAGCGCGTTTTGAGCTGAAAATTGTTTCGAATGTCTTATATGTTGAGAATAGCTGGTATGACCTCAGGTAAACTCCGCCTCTGTTCATGGCCACACCTCAAGCCCCAGTTGGCCTGATTTGGACCAAGGTACTCGGCGGGCCAAAATCCCAGGCCATTGGCCTAAGGAATACCCCGCGAGGCCCGATCAAGCTCCTGAAGTGACAGTGGAAACACGACTGGCCCCGGCACGCACTAGCACAATCGCTCTCGGCCCAACAGTGGAAACATGGCTATTGAGTTTGAAATAACTGGAAGCGGATGACACTGGAAGCCAGGCACATTCAATTACAAATTGTTAAAAGTAAAGAGGATACAAGAGAAACGTAACAGTAAACGGGTTTGGAATGATATGAAGAAGAGTAAAAGAAAGAATTTTCATTTTGGGTGAGCCGTTCCTTTAAATCCACTTGAGCAGAAGTTACACAGTCATGTTTGTAGTTTGTACTTCTGCAAAACCACTGATCATGCTGAGTCACTGTACTTTCCACAACTTCTGTGTAGTATTCATGAAGTAAGCCGTCCAAGACATTGGCTTGTAGAAGTATGACACAACATATTCCCCAGAATCACTTCTGCTCTGCTGCAATGTGTGTCATGGGTCTTGTTTGTTAAGTAAGCATTTGTTGGAAAGTTCCTAAATTATTGGAAATGCATAGTTTTTGGAGTTTTTTGTTAAAACCAAAAAAGCTTCTGTATAACTAAGTGCTTTGCCAACTGTTCAAGCTAAAAAGCTCAGAGCATACAACTAATAAACTGAACCTGACAGGAGGAAGTCAGTGTGGTGTGATGAGGAACTCACTGTGTATTTAACTCCACTGAGGTCCGCATCTCCCTCCTGTAGCCAATCATAGAAGTCTTGAGCATTATCAGTGGGGTCGCCCTCTCCATACGTGGCCATGCAGAAGATCGCTAAAGAGTTTTCTATCTCAGCCAGACGAGAGAGCTCACCCTGGGAATAAAAGTGTGTGTACACCAACACAAATGGGAAAGGGGGGAAAAAAAAGAGCTTGTTGAAGATATAGACAATTTTCAGCCCACAGATGAAATAATGTTTGTGAAGTGCAATGAATAAATCTAGCACTGACAGAGATGACGTATGCATTACCATTTCATATTCTTCCGGGTCCGCTGTCATCCCCTTCATGCCGTAGCGATGAGCGTCTTTTGCAAGTCTATTAGAAAACTCTTCAGCTGTGCCCGTCTGTGAGCCGTAAAACACCACAATGTTCCTGCCCTAGAAGGTCACATTAAACGTCATTATGTATTTCAATGCCTATCCCAAAAGATTGACCAAAGAAAATATTATGAACATGATTTGCACTTCATTGACTTTAAAAAGGGTTATTTTTACATCCAGCAAAGTCAGCATATTCGGAAAAACTAAACAAACTAATATAACTCTCTGGAGAGCCAATAATCTAATCCAAACACATTATGAGGTTAGCTCTTCATCTGTGCCTGCTGGTTGTCTTCCCTCCCCATAATGCAAGCTTTGTCTTCCATATTGTTATGTTTTCTGAGATTGCACACGTGATATTTTTGTTCCATGTTCCATATCTGCTGTTGTGTCTAGACCACAGACTGTAAAGGAATATAGACGTAGTGTCTGTGACGTGAAGCTCATTTTGAAGCCCTAAGTGGGCGGAGGCGAACTCTTTTATAGTTATAAACTAGGTATTAGGGGTCGCCCAGCCCGCCACCCTGCAAGTGTCTGTTAGCGACATTGTGTGCTCATATTCCAGAAGGGCATGGCACACCCTGTGCCTGGTACGCCAAGGCAAAGACATCCAAACTATGTTTTCCCTTTCTGCTGTTCCCCAATCCCGAGAACGAGCCGCTCCCAGCGTCAGAGTAAAGGGCAAGTACTGGACACAGCATCGATAGGCTTCTTCTCGAGGCACCACTCGCCAGTTCACTACTTCATCCCTAAAAGGGTAGTGGGAACATTGAGCACGTGAGAGTGTGCCGGACCGAACCGGAAGCACGTTTAGCTGACAGAAAAGCTCAACTGTACTGTAGACTACAGAGGGAATAAGGCACGGTCTTGGAGGATTTAACGTCTGCCTCCAATGATTATGCTTCCTGAAAGATCTGCCATGCACTGCATTGTGAAGTGATCTCTAAAACATGTTAAAGTAAATTTGAGATGTCTGCTTCCTAAACGATCCAATTATAGGCTAGCCCAGTGGTTCCCAACCTTGAGCCTGCGCGCCCCTTGCCAGAGTTGCCCACCAAAGGCATTGCAATAATTTCCCAAAATGTAATTTGTGTGGAAATATTAGAAGTCTGTAAAGGGGAATGCTAACAGAGGCCAGAGAAGGGACACGCTGAAGACGGGCGCAGAAGAGAGCAGAGAAAACACTGTCCCGGGCAGAGCAAGATCACCGTTGAGATGCTCTGAATACAGGAAGACACTTCTTTACACTAGGCTGGGGGTGGGGGTTTATATGAATGCATTTCACTAAAGTTTTGATGACATTTTCATTTCATATTACCTCTGTATGATCCTGAAACTGAAAGGTTCTCAACTCACAAGCCCTTTAAAGATCTGTTTGTTGACCTGTTTTGTCAGATCATTTTAACATAATAAACTCTACGTTGGAAGAGAAGGGTACAGGTCTTACCGTTTTCTTCATTTTGTCAATAAAACTGGTGTCCCTTGTTGTTGGAGCCCTACAAAACAAAGACAACCAGAAGTCATACAACAAAATGGATTGCAGCAAGTATATTATTAACTATTATGTATACAAATATGGCCAATAAAGATAAAAGTAAAGGAGGAAATTTTGTTAAGGTTTCAAGGACTCCTGAAAACACTGTGAATCAATGTGTGCCGAATAACAACAGATAGACCTAGCGGTTGCCAAAAAGACCACATTGATTTGGAATTTATTGTCCTTTACACAAGAGTTTTAAGAAATATATGAGGTCTATTCCAGGTTCTAGAAAAGAACTAGAAAAAAGTGCTCACTCACACACTCATGTCATTCACAAGAAGCGCCAATATCCGAGCAGCATCACGTCTGAAGCTATCACCAATTATTATAGCAGCCAGATTAACGAGTCTACACACACTCACCTAAAGGATTATTAGGAAGTTTGAACACCATACTAATACAGTGTTTGACCCCCTTTCGCTTTCAGAACTGCTTTACTTCTATGTGGCATTGATTCAACAAGGTGCTGAAAGCATTCTTTCAGGGCACAAAGCTCCCGTTCCACTACATCTCAAAGATGCTCTATTGGGTTGAGATCTGGTGTACAGTGAACTCATCGTCATATTCAAGAAAGAAATTTGAAATGATTCCAGCTTTGTGACATGGTGCATTATCCTGCTGGAAGTAGCCATCAGAGGATGGGTACATGGTGGCCATAAAGGGATGGACATGGTCAGAAACAATGCTCAGGTGGTGCTTTGGCATTTAAACGATGCCCAATTGGCACTAAGGGGTCTAAAGTGTGCCAAGAAAACATCCCTCACACCATTACACCACCACCACCAGCCTGCACAGTGGTAACAAGGCATGATGGATCCATGTTCTCATTCTGTTTACGCCAAATACCATCTGAATGTCTCTACAGATATCCAGACTCATCAGACCAGGCAACATTTTTCCAGTCTTCAACTGTTCAATTTTGTTGAGCTCTTGCAAATTGTAGCCTCTTTTTCCTATTTGTAGTGGAGATGAGTGGTACCCGGTGGGTTCTTCTGCTGTTGTAGCCCATCCGCCTCAAGGTTGTGCGTGTTGTGTCTTCTTCACAAATGCTTTGCTGCATACCTCGGTTGCACCAAGTGGTTATTTCAGTCAAAGTCGCTCTTCTATCAGCTTGAATCAGTCGGCCCATTCTCCTCTGACCTCTAGCATCAACAAGGCATTTTGGGGACTGCCGCATACTGGATGTTTTTCCCTTTTCACACCATTCTTTGTAAACCCTAGAAATGGTTGTGCGTGAAAATCCTAGTAACTGAGCAGATTGTAAAATCCTCAGACCAACAACCATGCCACGCTGAAAATTGCTTAAATCACCTTTCTTTCCCATTCTGACATTCAGTTTGGAGTTCAGGAGATTGTCTTGGACCAGGACCACACCCCTAAATGCATTGAAGCAACTGCCATGTGATTGGTTGATTAGATAATTACTGATAAATTGAACAGGTGTTCTTAATAATCCCTTTAGGTGAGTGTATAGCATGCATGATGTTTTAACATCATATAAAGATTTTGGCAGACAGGCCAACTGTTTTTTTTTCTTTTAAATGTTGATATTTTTGATCTTTTAATGTTGATTTTTTTCCTGCAAGTTTTCATTTGAGTGTTCAATAAATAAGTATATAAGACAAATGTCAAATATAAAATAATTAGTTAAAAGTAAATGTAAAATAATTAATAAAAGAACTATACAACAATTGTTGAAGAACAACAGAAGAACAGGATAATAACATGTAACCACACCATCATCTCTTATTCAACTTTCATCTAGCTGTATTTACACTTATGCATCTCGACACTGAGATTCAGGAAAAGAGCAACCTTTGAGTATTTACAAATGTCACCCATAAGAACCCTCAACACACACACATGCACGTGCGCACACACAAAACAATTGTTAAACAGTTCAACAGAGTGCAGTGAATGAAGAAAGCGTGAGAGACTTTTCTCTCTGTAAAAACTCTGGGCTCATGGCCAACTATTACACAAGGATGTGAACAGAGGGATTTAATGTGTGACAGCTACAGTTTTAAATATACTTTTGTCTATTCAACAAGAGAATGCTTTAGCACTTTCATTAATGCTGGAATTAAATCACCAGTACTTCTGGTCTACACATGTAACTGTTAAATCTATGGAGCTGATGTTATTGATATGTAAAGAAATCAAAGCTTGAACAAGAAGTCATTGCTGTTATATAATAACAAGCTGCCCCACCAAGACAAACACATGTGCCTTACTTACTCTATAGGGACTGAAATACAATGCTCTATAGGATAAGATGTGTAACGTTTTAGATGTTACATCTTCGCCTCTCCGCTCTGGGTGTCATGTCATGACTATTACAGTAAACACTCACTCACCTGTCTATTGCGGCCAGCCGGTCCTCCGGTAAGGAAAACACACACCCCATGGTGACTAGAAGCACGTCCAAGAAAACTGACCGCAAAAGACAAACTCGTCGACAAACCATTAACTAAAGCGCACGCTGGAAAAACAAGGCACCGCCATGGGTAAGAGGGAACATCTGTTGTACATGCTGGAGAATCAGAGGCTTCCTGCTCACACAGACGGAGAGAAGGAGACACAAGACCAGAGCTCTGATAAAGAGAGCAAAGAAACCTTAATGAGGGCCTGAAGGAGAGCTTGAATGGGATTGTGTGTGAAGGAGTTGATCCCAGAGTAAAGCAGCACTCGCGAGAGGCTTTTACGACGTCCCTCCTCCATCACGAAGCTCTGCAGACGGACACAGCTACTGACTCTCTGAACCAGCCTCATGTCAACAGGGTTCAGTGCTCATATCCTGCAGAGTATACTATATACATATCCTGTTAGACTACAGTATGTTCACTACGGTCTCAAACACGAGCACCAGCAACATCTGGACACCACAAAGCGGGACTCTGATGAAATCCCATGCGTGAGCAGCAAATCTGAAGCATTCGGACAAGCCAAAACTCATGTAAACACAAGGAGAAAGTGATTAAGGTCTGTTGGTTTCTTATTGTTCTTCATCCTCTCGTCATCCCGGAGAAAAAAAGACGCACAATCAGCCAACGCAGGACAACCCTGTAGCCGTGGCAACCGCTTTGAAAATGACAGTTGACTGTTTTGAAGACGGCGAATGAGTGCGGTTGGGCCCTCCCTCCAGAGAGCAGGATCGCCATGGCAACCACATCTATCATAAAAGCCGGATCCTCCGGTGACAGGCCAGGCACAGAGAGCAGCGAGACAAATTGGAAATGGTTTCCACATAAAGAGAGAGAGAGAGAGAGAGAGAGAGAGAGGAATAGGGTGAATATAATGGAGGGCTTGTGTTCTGCCTCAACTTTCCACCTTTGGAAAGCTCAGAGAAAGACTTGGCTGGCCTTGCCAAATACAAACCCCAATTGACATGAGACTCTGAACAGATATACATACTTTCATGAGCACAACATTAAAGTAATATAACAGAGAGAGAAAGAGGACATACCGCCATTTCGTACAGACTCCATCGCAATGAAAACAATTATTAAGTTAAAATGTTCGTGCAGGGTTGCTGCACATTTTTTAAAGTCGAATTTAAGGCTTTTAAGACCTCAAGAAATCTGCAAATAAGGAACTTCCACGCCTCATGAAGGTTGTGAGAACGAAACGTTGTTAATAAAACATTTTTTTATTACTTGCAAGTACTGATTGAGTACAACGGGAGTTCCTTATAATTTGCAGATTTGTCGACCTACCTATTTAGACTCCTTATTCTACGCACCTATCACTGATGTCATTTGTTATTTGATTAAGAACTAAAGAAATAAAATTAGAACTGTACATTAGGGATGAGCAATATTGACAACAAAAATTATTTCTTGATATTTTCACAATAATTAGTGTGTTTTTGTGCTGGTACAATGCCTGGTTTAGGCCTGTTGTGACTCACAAAGACATTCATATTATTCATATTCTATGCGGTGGTCAGTTCACAGCAGCGACAGATATTACCCTTTTTTTAATAAGGGGCAATATTTGGCACATTAAATTGATTTCCAGTGGCATTTTTACCTAGAAGGGCATTTTCTGAACATTTCTTAGATATATGAATCACTTTATATATCAAATTCTAACATTGAAATGAAATAAAATAATAAAAGTATAGGGTTGTTCAAATGAAATAAAATCATTATCAACAGAATCCATCTTAGCAGTGCAGAGGAGACACAGAAGTGGAATCAGAAGTGGCATTAATATATTGACACTGCATTTACATTTAAATGACGCAATGATGCACGTTACACTGCACAACGAAGCTCTTACTGTACATCATCGTGTTTGCATTGGTGAAAGCATTAGATAAAGCAGAAACTGCGTTACACTATACAACGAAGCTCTTACTGTATGTACATGATCGTGTCTGCATTGGTGAAAGCAGAGAGAGCAGAAACTGTGTTGCAATAAGATCTTCATTCTCGCGATCGACAGACTGTCCTCTATGGAAGCTTGTTTCCGCCACTGAATAAAAAAATAAAATAAATAATTGCGACTTTTTATCTCACAATTCTGACTTTTTTTCTCACAATTGCGAGATAAAAAGTCAGAATTGCGAGATATAAAGTTGCAATTGCGAGTTATAAAGTCAGAATTGCGAGACATAAAGTCAGAATTGCGTGATATAAAGTCGCAAAGCGAGTTATAAAGTCAGAATTGCGTGATATAAAGTCGCAATTGCGAGTTATAAAGTCAGAATTGTGTGTTATAAAGTCAGAATAGCGAGATATAAAGTCAGAATTGCGAGATATAAAGTCAGAATTGTGTGATATAAAGTCGCAATTCTGAGAAAAAAAGACAGAAGTGTGACTTTTTTTCTCACAATTGCGAGTTTACATCTCGCAATTCTGACTTTATAACACATAATTGCGAGTTTATTTGTCGAAATTCTGACATCTTTTCTCAGAATTGTGAGATATAAACTTGCAATTGCGACTTATTAGGCCAATTCTAAGGGGAAAAAAAGACTAACTTTTTTCCCCCTCAGAATAGTTTAAATCTCACAATTCTGACTTTATATCTCGCATTTCTGACTTTATAACTCGCAATTGCGACTTTATATCACGCAATTCTGAGAAATAAAGTCAGAATTGTGAGATATAAACTCACAATTGTGAGAAAAAAAGTCAGAATTGTAAGATAAAAAGTCACAATTCTTTATTATATTTTTTATTCAATGGCGGAAACAAGCTTCCATAGTCCTCTGCTGGTCAGTGCTCCTCACAGCAACATTTTATGTGATGAGAATCTAAATACTTCAAAAAATTCTCACAATTCAGTAATCTCAATAGCTGTAATAGTAAAAACGTATAATAGCTGTAGTGAAATTATTCAAGAGAGTTTCACATGTAATATGTAGCTATTTCATATCCAAGCATGTCAGCCAATCACAGCAGTGGGTGGTTACATTGAATCCCACAGCAGACACGCCTTTTCAAACAGAGCCTTCAAATCAGGCTAGGAAAAATGCCTTTTATTTCTAAATTAAGACTATTTTTTATCTAAAAAAACATACAAACATTATACCCAGGAAACATTATAAAATAATAAAATAACCCCATGTCAGGGGACCTTTAAATCCAGGCTATTGGTTGACAAAACATTGATTAAAATGCGTTGCGGGAGCGACAAATCTCCGACAGTAAACTGATGCCCCATTCTGCTTTATAACGGGCGCTTTTTGGTAAACAGCTGT
The DNA here is from genome assembly GCF_016745375.1 of Pimephales promelas. The sequence continues at coordinate 1,598,382 of NW_024121743.1, forward strand.
TGTGACGCGAGCAATAACGGCCGCGTCAGGTGTAGACACAGTGTTAAAGCTCATTCTGCCTATAACGCTACATTACACGACAATAATTTATATAACACTTAAACATTTAGTACATTTTGCTTCCTATTTAAAAATAGTATAAAAGTACTGTACATTTTTTTTATGATATTCTTAATTTTACTTTAGTAAAAAGATCTGAGTTCTTCCTCCACTGGTAGAGATTAGAGGAATTAAGACTAAAAATAGAAGATTTTTGATATGATTATTAATACAAGTTATGTTTTATAAATGTGACTAAATTAAAAGACAAAGTCATTAGTGAAGATTACTCAACAGTATTTATAATAAAATAGCCTATAATCTAACATGCAATGCAAACTAGCTTGGTTACAGCTCAAATGTATCATTCTCATTCTCATTCACCCTGCCTCCATTACATATCTTTGTCACACAGGTGTTTGATCACCACATTTGAGTGATCATTGCAAAACATTCATATATTTATTCTGATTATACTGTGTATTCCATATACAGTACCCATCAAAAGTTTGTACACACCAATGTAAGGAAAGTGTGTCCATACTTTTGACTGGTACTGTACTATAACACACATACATAATATTGCTACTGTATTATAATTTACACATAAATAATATTGGCCGAAATATCGGTATCTGTCTTTTTTTATTGGTATCGGCCCCCAAAAATCCATATCGGTCGGGCTCTCTTTGAACATAAAAGGGTAAACGTTTTTGATATTTTCAGTGTTTTGTACATACACTCTTCAGTCCACACACACACACACAAGCTCAAACATCAGCTAAAAATTGATCTTAAGCTTTACATACACTCTGGGGACATCAAAAACATATTTTACATTCTGTACTTTAACACATTTACATTAACACAAACACACACACACACACACCTTTAACACAAACTTATTTAACTAATTCTGGGACTGAAAGCCTCATTCAATTCAATAATATTCATTTAATTCGTCCATTCCCAAAAACCCAGACATCTATTGTTCCCATAGAATGTACTGACACGTGTTTAAATGCTAGACTTATTTTAATGTGACACAGTTGTTTAGAAACTCCTGCACATCACGTATGTCTGTCCAGTGGAAGGCAACCATTTATTTTGTGTAAACTGGCCATTACTCTAGTAAATTAGAGGACCATATTTAGTGTCATGTTTACTAGTTCAAGTACAGTTTGACTGATTCTAAAATCTCATTTCTAGTTGATTTATAGTGTACATTTATTTTATTGTATATTTTATTGAATAAAAGATGGCTTAAGTTCTGACAATAGTACTGTAGTAACTTGACAGATTAGTAGAATTAGTGAAATTATATCCTTTATCCGACTGATGTTCTTTATTGTTTATTAAAAATGACTATCAATTGAACTGAAATGAAAATATAGCACTTTAAAGAAGGTGATTATACATTCGTGAACACTGAAATATATTTTCCTATTTTTTTTCCGAAACTTTGTCAGTCTATTTGTGGGCACACTACTACATGCACAACGTTTGTTTCAATAGGAATTAATTCATTGGGATTGATGAATGCAAACGTAGAGTTTACACGAACGCTTATGCCACAAGCTTTACACCAGAACTGATTTTTTTTGGACGCACAAATATACAGTTTCCCACTACTGCAACTCTCATACAGTATGTTGCTTATTTTCTTTGATTTTGAGTCCTAATAAGCACATAAACTGGAGTCCCGTACTGCTTAAATGGATTAAGTTGTAAAAACTCCCCAAATGAAATGTGTCTGTGGATGCGAGTATGAGACTGATGGAACATTGAATTTTACAGATGATAGTGGGAGGAGAACTTGAGAATCACATGATTTCATTCAACAGCAACACACTTGCGTCATACACCATTACTACAACATTGCACATGCAAAATACTTTCCAGTTTCAGTTCTCAATCTGCTCAAGCGTTTCCATGTTCTCTCGATCAGATTACAAAAGGTTTAAACCAGGGTTTCTCAACTTTTTCCCTACCGTGACCCACTTTTTTTCATATGCCAGTCATACAACCCACTAAGGCTGGAAATAATTCAATAACTGAAATGCCTCTTAGATATATAGGCTACTACTCCGTAGGCCTGTGTTTATTATGATTAATTTCACAAAAACACAGAACCATTTTCAATAGACAGACTATGAGGCAAACTGATTTTTTTTTTATTTATTTTTTACTTGCGTTAATGGAGGTAGAATTTGGGAAATTGCGACTCATTGTGTGGCACACAAACTAGCTGTTGTCAGTCTATTCCTGCTTTTTCTTTTCGTTGCAGTCACTGTTGAAAATCCTGACTCGCAAAGATAGGTAGTGCTAAATGGCAAAAGAAACTCCATTGCACGTTCTGCAAGTTCAGGATATTCGTGTCTGGTTTGAATCCAGAATGATCTCAGGTCTGTTTTGCGAAATGCAACCTACAGGCTGCCATCACATGCAAGTTCCCCTGTGTTTGCAAATGAATGGGGAGTTCAACATCCACATCACTTGGATCTACTGAAAAAGGATCTCGAATCCACGCATTCCCAACTCTTCGGTCATCGGGTCAATAATCAGAGAATTTCTGTGTTAATCTAGTCAGGTGTTCCCGGACAATTATCTGTATGTCGGTGCTGATGTGAGGGAATTCCTGCAGAACATCAGTGAGGTTAGGAAACATGTCAAAAATGTTCTCCTGCACTCTCTTCTCCCACAATACCAACTTCTGTTTGAATGCTTCAATTTTGTCAGCCATCAAGAAAACACCGTTGTTTCTCCCCTAAAAGGATAGGTTTAACTGGTTTAGCTGGTCAAAGATATCGGACATGTATGTGTAACGGAGGCCAGCTAGTAGCTGCTGTGCGAGTAAAACCTCACTCCCCTGATCTCAATAGGCACTCTAGCGACAGACGCTAGAGGCTAAAGTCTTTAGCTTCCTCGTTAGAGCGCCTGACTCTCATGCCGGAGACCCGGGTTCGAGGCCCGCTCAGAGCGGGTCGAGTGGGACCCGAGTATAGGGGTTACATTGGTGCCGTGACCCGGATGAGAGTGAGGTTTGGGGGTGAGTGTAACGGAGGCCAGCTGGTAGTTGCTGTGCGAGTAAATCTCACTCCTCTGATCTCAATAGACGCTCTAGCGACAGACGCTAGAGGCTGCAGTCTTTAGCCTCCTCGTTAGAGCGCTTGACTCTCATGCCGGAGACCCGGGTTCGAGGCCCACTCGGATGCTTCAATTTTGTCAGCCATCAAGAAAACAGTTGTTTCTCCCCTGAAAGGATAAGTTTAACTGGTTTAGCTGGTCAAAGATATCGGACATGTACAGTATGTGTAACAGAGGCCAGCTAGTAGTTGCTGTGCGAGTAAAACCTCACTCCCCTGATCTCAATAGGCGCTCTAGCGACAGACGCTAGAGGTTGCAGTCTTTAGCCTCCTTGGACCCGGGTGGAGGGGTTACATATGCCATTTTCCGGAGAAATTCAGGCTCCGTATAATGCTTTGCCAGGGGAGACCGTTTCTCCTCCAGAAATGTGTACACCTGCTTGCGCATTTCGAAAAGACGATTAAGAGCTTTTCCTCGAAAGAGCCACCTAATTTCGCTATGATATAACAACTGGCGGAGGTCTGATTCCTGATGGTCACACAAAATTGAAAACAAGCGGGAACTGAGAGCACTGTTCTTCACTAAATTAATTGTTTTGGCAGCAATGTCCATTACCTCATTTAAGGCCTCAAAATTTTTCTCACAACACCACTATGTTTGTCAGTCATTGCGGCCGCGCCATCCATGGAAATATCTACGCAATTATTCCAAACCAGGCCATTCTTTGTGAAATAGCTATCAAGGCAATTGAAACACTCATCTGCTGTTGTCCGTGTACCGTGTTGAAAGCTCATTACACATCAGTAGATCCTCATGTGTTGCACCTTCGTAGTTGTAGCGTTAAAATGCAAGCAATAATGCCATCTTTGAAATATAAGTTGATTCGAATGGCAAACAAGGGGCTTGCTCGCACTCGATCCAAAAGTTGCGTTTCAATATCATCGCTCATGTCTATAATCCGTCTGGAGACAGTGTCGTTAGAGAGTGGTATTTCTTTTATTTTGCTAGCAGCACTTTCCCCTAGTACCTCGCGGCACATGTCAACTGCACATGGGATAACTAGCTCTTCACCAATATTAAACGATTTCTTAGCACGGGCGATATGGCCAGCTGGCAGAAGACTTGCCTTCAGGGTGCTTTTTGAAGCAATTGTGAACGACACAATACTACTTTGCTGTCTTTTAAGTAGGTCTCACTTTCGTACAAAGTAACATACATATTGAAGTTTGGATGGCTTCATGGACTCATTTGGCAAGACTTCGCCACACTCGACACACTGCGTTTTTTTATCTGAAGAAGTAAATCCATATTAAATATAGTCCGGTTTGTTCTTGCGTTTACATTGTGCTGGAGTTTCCGAATCTTCTGCTTTTTTTCTTTTAAAGAAAACGCATAGCAGGTAGGGCTATAGTGAAGTACATACAATTTGAAAATCAGATTCGTTGGAGGACTGGCTATGTTTACATGCACAACTTGTGTTTCAATCTGTGTGCGTTTATATGATTAGTTGTTAAGGGTTTTTAGTCCGATTGAGCTACCTTTGTTTACTAACGGATTATTTTGTTGCACTTGCACGTATTGTAATGAGTAGGGTTGGGAACCGAGAACCGGTTCTTTTCCAGAACCGGTAGTGTTTTTGAAAAAATACTGGAACCGTGCAAAATTCCTAAGTTTCGGTTCCTAAAACGGTTCTGGTGCGATATGAGGGCGAAGTCCTGGGAGTAGATTATCCTTTACCGTCTCACCTCAAGGCGCAGACAGACAGACAGAGAGAGAGAGAGTAGAGGTGCATGATTAATCTTTAAAAGATTTCGATTCAAACACCTACGCCGTCTTATTCCTAAATGACAAAAACTTCACCACTGAAGTTGCGATTTGCTCTCACACGCGCTGGATTTATAGTACACACACGCGCGCGCGCGCGCGCCGAGTGCCCGAGTCACGTACATTCAAATCTGTTTGCGCTGAGAGAGAGAGAGAGCAGTTGTCGACATGAAACTGCTTTATAATCACACAGTATCAATATTTATGTTACACATATTCAAATGATTAACGTTACAGAAGTAGTGAGATTATAGTTTGAGTAGGCTAAACATTGACGTATCAAAACGCAATCCGTAGCTTTTTTGTGTTCAGAATTTACAAAATGTATACAATGAGCGAGTGCATCATGAATGCTTTTTTTCAAACCGTGTTTTTGTCTTATCTTGAATCACTACGTAAAGCCTGTAATAAGCGTTAATACTCGGACTTGTTTAGACTGGATGGCGGATCGCAGCCGCTGCGGAGTATCCCAATGCCTGCGTGACTCGTCATGGACATAAACAGAGAGAAGTAGCTCCGGCAATTATGTTCTTCCGCAAGACGCATGCACTGCAGTTCTGTTTATTAACTGCTATTTAGGGCCGATTTATCCAGTAATAATGCAATAATTAAAGTCTTTATAAATCAATAATTCAAACTGTTATTAAAAATAATCTGTTCTACACACATATGTGTGTTAAATCATATTCTACCCCTTCTGAGAGGGTATCACTGTTGGAGATACAATAAGAGGTCCTAAATTATTCTATAGAATGCAGAATTTTTTAATTTCCTTTTTATTTTTTTTGCAAACATTGATAAATAATATGTTGAATTTGTTTACAGTCTGTTAAACTCATTTTTCAAGTACTATAAGAAATAAACACAAAAGGGATTGTGGATTTTTCTCTTATTAATATTTTTAATTGAATGGGAACCGGAACCGGAACCGGAATCGTTTGGAGGAACCGGAATCGGAACCGGAACTAGGGCTGTCGCGGTTATGGAATTTCCCTTGCGGTAATGTTGAGTGGCTCAATAGCGCGATATGCGGTATTACCGCCATTTATTTATTTATTTATTTAATTTATAAGTATTTGTTGCTATATAAATAAAGTTTACGATGTGGACAAAAACGAGGTCATTTAACCAATAACCGAAACTAAACAGCGTCTATATGCGCATTGAAAGCATGATTGAAAGGCTTTCACTCAGCGTGCATATTGTTATGACAACGGACTTTGAACCGTTCATTCAACGAACACGTTCAAAGAAGCTGATTCGTTAAAAGAGATGTAATGAAACAAGATGTTATTATTTATAACTTTGATTTTAACTTTGTTCCACTTTTCAAGGCTCAGCTGATCAGCAATGCGTCGCATGGGTAACGCGGAAGCTGATGCTTCACTTATTAGAGAACAATATGGCATTGATTCAATGCGTGACTCTGTGATATTATTTTCTGCGGCTTCCTCGCGCTGTGGGATTCTGACCAGCGCTGCTGCTGACGCGCATTTGTGGAAAATACCCGTGACGTGAAGCTTGATGATACGACAAATATTTCGCTTTCCTTTGACACGGCAACCTTTTCACGACTTCAAAGACAGACGCAGGTAATCGCACGCGCTCTGCAGATCTCTCTCATTCACTGTCTGTGTGAAGCCTCTGTAGGCTACACATCACTAAGATAAACAGTCTTGTTGTTATCATTATGAACTTGTTTAGCATTCAATACACATGCATGAAGTTCAAAACAAGAAGAAGCCTTATAAAAAAAACGTGAATATCGCGGTTGCTGCGGTTACGTGCAATCCTCTGCGGTTGACCTGTCAGAAGCGCGGTACTGCAATATTGCGGTTATCGCGACAGCCCTAACCGGAACCGGAACCGGAAAATTTCTCACGATTCCCAACCCTAGTAATGAGCCTATTGTGAAGCCCACTGATTGGCTGTGCTAGTGAACGCTGAAGTCTTGCGACCCCCTAAAGAACCATCAACGACCCAATTGTGGGTTGCGACCCACCGGTTGAGAAACCCTGGTTTAAACAACCCCTTTCAGTCCGAATTAAAGTTTAATGGGATTTGACCGGTTCATTACGATTGATTGATGTGGTTGCATGTTACTACTAGTAGATTACTAGGGTCCATTGAAACGCAGCTACTTGTGAAAACACACTTGGGGCCAGATCAACTATCAGCTTGCACCAACACAAACCCTCTTCTGGTGTTAGAAAACCACTGTCAGGATTTCCTGAAGCCATGAAAGGCGTGGACAGCTGTTTTTGCGGCTGATCTTATGGCGTTTGCATTTAGTTTCCCTTTCAGACGCAAAATCATTGGGAGGAGAGTATTTAAATGAATCACGCAAGGTGATTTACTAAGGTTTGCTCTCATCAACTGGTATTTCGCCATTATGTAAAGCCCAAGAAAACATGTATGAACCCGTCCGGCACTCGACATACTGTAATCGTTGCTGTAAAAAGAGGAAGAGCAGGGAATCATGAGCATGTGATCATGTGTTTCTCCACTCGTGTTCGTTTGCCAGATGAAGATGCTATACTACCATATGATTTGCCCAGCCACATTATTTTTAATTTGCTATGCTTGTGTTGTTGGTAGATCTTTTGTGGGATTATGGTCTCACGATAATTTTCCTGTTTAGTCAATCTGGCCCATGATCTCACACACACACACACACCTTTTAGCAAAATGAACTAGCTCAGAATTGATTCTTGGAATAGAATCGAACAGCACTTCCTTTATCAGCCGACTGTTTGACTTTTCCTTCATAAAAATAAAAGAGCTCTTCTGTGCATTTTCAAACAACAAATGACCACTTATCCTTTACAGACGCAAATACAATTTCTTCTTTTGCCACTACTTAAAAGATAAAATCTGTCACGCAGCCGTTATGTAACATTAGGGGCTGGACTGATATGTGCTGATATCTGGAAGACAATAACAACCCATTATCAGCTTGATATATATGCTCATTCATCACACACTTTCACATGTATATGTGGTGTATGCGGTGGTGTGTCATAGGGACAAAGGCACACTCCTTTAGATCTAGACTCATTATATCAGTACATTTGTAAGTAATGATTCAACAGAGTTTTTTATCCAAATTTAAGCCCCTTAACTCCTTCCCCACCAGTATTTAAAGAAATAAGTTGCCAGCGTTTTTGGTCATTTTCACACAAAAAAAACAAAACATTTTTTTGCATGAATATGTGAACATCCAATAAAAAAAAAGAACTGTACCCGGTTGCATAAAGCACCTTAAGTGTAATTTTCCCTTAGGTTCGCACTTATGTTTCCCTTAAACCTAAAGGTGTTGCAGAAAAAAGCCCTTATATGGTACAGTACTTAAGGGTTTCTTTAAGTGAAACAAACGTCATAAACGCTTAGATTTTCCCTTAAATGCTGTTTTTTCACTTAAGTAATCCCTTAAAAACCTTGAAGTGTTGTATAAAGCCCTTTACTGTAACTCTTTACCTTAAAGGGGGGGTGAGTTTTTTACACTGTTTGTTGGAGTTGGATTCCCATGCTAAACATGGACAAAGTTTAAAAAATTAAGTTGTACGTTTAATTGAGTATTTCTGTTCTCAAAATACTCCTTCCTGGTTGTCCCAAGTTTCGGAAAGTTTTTTTTCGAGTATGGGTGCGTATGACGCGCAGCTGTAGAGCGATAGCCGTAACCTATGCCCATCAGCTGCGCTGTAATATGTCACCAAAGAAGTGTGTTTTCGGTTGCCAAGGCAAGACAACACTGCACAGATTCCCAAAGAATCAAGCATTAAGGGACCAGTGGATGGAGTTTGTTTTTTCCAGAACATCAACACAGTTGTGCAAGTCTTCTTGTTTGTTCCATACATTTTGAGGATGATTTTTTTACAAACAAGGCCCAGTTCGAAGCCGGATTTGCTAATCGCTTAGTTCTCAAGGATGGAGCAGTCCCAACACTAAAGGTTAACGGTCTTGCTGGCGGTGGTGAGTAGAACTGCTTCAAATGTCTGTGTTTGTAACTTAAGCACAGCAAGTAGGCTAAACAACATGATCACGTATAGTTAATGTATCTATGGAGCATGCGATGTATGGTGTGTGTTTGTTTAAATACATTTGTTAGGGTGGCTACTGTAGGTGTCCGTTTATTGTGAAACCAAATCATGTCTTCATAAACCACGAGTAGACCAGTGATGGGAATAACGGCGTTATAAAATAACGCCGTTACTAACGGCATTACTTTTTCCAGTAACGAGTAATCTAATTGATTACTCTTCTCATCTTAACAACGCCGTTACCGTTACTGCCAAAAATGCGTCCCGTTACTATAACAACTGATGAAGCTGTTTTTTTATTTTCATCAGACCAACTAGATCTCTGAGCGAGAGGCACACTTTTTTACTGTTCCTCCATTGAGCACGAGACAAGCGCATAAATGCTGACGATTGGCTGAGGTAGAGTAAACTGTCACTGTAAGCCAATCAGAGGTAGAGTTGGGCGGGTGTTCTAAAGCACGCAGAGTAGTGATGAGCATTCGGCTCTTTTGACTCAGCTCTGAAAAGAGCCGGCTCTTTTGGCTCACAAACGGCTCTTTAAATGACTTTGACTATAATATTTCACTTTTTATTATATAATTATTTAATTTCTATAGGCTAAATTTGTAAAAATAGAGTCGGCTCTTCAGATATGCGAGCCAGCTCCCGACGTTCAAATAAAAGAGTCGGCTCATTCGCGAATCGCGAACGACCCATCAAAAGCTCATTCGCGAACGAGTCGATCCATCATCACCTACGCTTCTCCGCGAACGACCCATCATTACTATCGGCTAACGCTCATGAATTGCATCATAACGCATAGTCGGACAGGAATAACGGACACAAGGAATAACACAAGCCAGTCAGTCAACGAGAGACAGGTATGCCGACGAGCCCAAATAATCCAAAAGTAGCCTTCTCTAAACGGTATTGCTTATGTTAAGTTTTCATTTCCGTCCGTCATGTCCATGCACAATATGTTGCGATCATCCATCCTCTAAAGAACAATCCAGATACAATTTCTCAGTGTTATTTATTTGTTAGTTTTCGTTTCAATGCGCTGGCATAACATCAGTGAGTGAGGGAGCAGCAGCACGACATTCATCTCAAGGAAGGAACACAAGTTGAGTCAAAATAAAAGTTCCCATTTGTTCACACATGCGCACAATGAACTCTTGCACATTTTTTGTAACAGTAAATAGCATAAAGTAAAAACAAAATAACAGCAAGAAAAGTGTCCATTTCATTATAAAATTCAGATTTTTCATAAATAATTGAACATGCACATGTCTTTTAAGTTCCGTTAAATAGGGGTAGAGGTGGGGTCACATTTGAGCATTTAAAATTTAATTTTACTTGAAAGTAACGCAATAGTTACTTTCTTAAGTAACTAATTACTTTTTAAAATTTGTAACCGAGTTACTAATTTAGTTACTTTTTGGAAGAAGTAACTAGTAACTGTAACTAATTACTTTTTAAAAGTAACTTGCCCAACACTGGAGTAGACACACACAAATGTTCTAAAAACACCACCCACACGGCACGCCTCCACCCGCTCGGCTTTTTCCGGAAAGACTCGGTAAAGCCTATCTTTCTTTTATAAATATAATAAAACTAAAGACTTTTTGGAGATATGATGGATGCAATATTACTCTATAGGTACTCAAGATTAATATGAGATTGACTGAAACTGAGTGTTTCGCGTGGATCAGATTCGGTACGATGATCAAAGCCCAGATGAGTGTATCGAGTCCATCAACACACCAAACCTTCAGTCTAAGTCGACATTACATTCAGTAACATTAGGCAGTTTTGGTGATCTATTTTACATATGAGTCAGCTTACATAGGCTATCACTTGTTTCTGCCTCCTCTTCCCTTGCCTCTTGCCTCCTGAGTCTTCTGTATCTATCCAGCCCTACAGCACTAACACAGTTTCACAGTGTTCATGCCCTCTGGATGAAGATACATACCAGAGACTGCGCAGCGAGTTGAGTGGACAGAGTTTAGCGAGAGAAAACTAAGAAACGAGCACATGCACAGTTTAGTCAGAGCAGTAACAATACGATGAAGGCGTTTACAATTGTAAAAAAGTCATTGTTTCACTTCTAAGTCAGAAAGACTGTGAGCATGGTCCTGTTTTATCACATTTTGTTGAGTGGTGTGGAACTGCCTTTCTAAACATAAATGTAAACAAAACTAAAGAAGTGTAATCAACTTTGGCAGGCTCATATTAACAGCCAGGCTGTGGATCAGGTAGAGAACTACAAATACCTGGTGACAGTCATTGACAATAAGCAGGTAGATGCTGTCTGCAAAAAGGCTCATCAACATGTACTTTTATCGGAAACGTCAACATTTTAACCTGGATACTACTTTTATGAAAATTGTTTATTCCTGTTTTTTTTTTTATCAATTCTTACTTTTTCATTTATCTGTTGGTACGGTTCTCTCTTGGAGAAGCAAAAGAACCGTCTTAATGATGTTGTCAAAGTGTGTAGTAAGATTGCTGGAATTGCCTTAAATGACTTTAGCGAGGTCTATAGGGTCAGATGTTTGAGGAAGGCTAAGGCTATTATTGCTGACCCAGCTCATCCGTTGTGTCAAGAGTTTTTACAGCTTCCTTCCGGGCGTCGTTATAAAGTTCCACAGGGGAAAAGGCCAATTTATACTTCTGTGTCGAGGGTACGCCGTAGTGTACGGCGTTGGCTACGCACGTAGGCGACGCCTTTGTGAGCATTTGTACTTCTGCGTTCAGGTCTTGGTTGCTCTGCAGTACTGCTCCGAAACACTAGTTGGCAGCGGAGGGTTTTAATGTTCCACTGTTTAGATTCCTCGAGTTGCGGCTAGTAACCTACAAGCCTGAAAGAGAGCGGATCATGTTGGAGTTGGAGCTTATTGAGGTGGAAAAACAGTTCATTTTAGTGAAATTAATAAAACTGAAAGGCAGAAATGAGAGAAGATGTCGGAGGAGATGGTACGTGTGGAAATGCGTGAGAAGGTACGTGCAGAAATGTGTAGGAGGAAATGCGATGCTACCAAGCCGGCCAATCACCGATCTTGCGGTCCGCGTCGTCGCGACGTGTAGTTACATTTTTGAGGAGGTGCGCGTCAGGCTACGGCGAAGGGTATGCGATATGGGGCGCGTCTCTGCGTATGCTACGCCTACTGCGCGCACACTATGCAGAAGTATAAATTGGCATTAACACCAACAGGTTCAAGAAGTCCATAATCCCCACAGAGCGATTAGTCTTTTAAATGAATGAGTGAATGAGAATATTTAATGTATCGATTTAGAATGTGTCCTTTGTTTTGTGTCGATGGTATGTTGTATGTGACTGCTGGCTGTAAACTAAATTGCCCCATGGGGGATAATAAAGCCTAACTAACTATAATAGCATTATGAGGGTGCATGTAAACTAGGGCTGGGTATTGAGACAAATTTCACAATTCGATTTCGATTCACAAGCTTGCAATTCGATTCGATTTCGATTACGATTCGATTCGATTCAATATCGATTATTTTGGATATCAGTTACAATAAATGGCAATTTTTCTCAAGGGAATCAAATCTCTTAAATGCTGTCCCAGATAGCAAACTGACATTGAATCAACGTGGAAATATGACATTGAAACAACGTTGATCTGACATAGTTTTGCTCATCGAATTAACGTTGAACCAACGTCAGACGCGTCAGTCTTTCAAAACTAACGGAAAATCAACTTGAAATCAACGCGTTGTTTCAACGTTATGAAAGCAAACCAATTTTCGATTTTCATTTAGCTTTGAAGAATGCCGCGTCTGACGTTGGTTCAACGTTAATTCGATGAGCAAAATCAACGTTGTTTCAATGTCATGAGAGACGTCGTTTCCACGTTGATGCCTACTAGGCTTCATTAGCCTAATATGAAGGTAATAATTAACTGTTTTGTAGCTATACAAACACTTAAATTACACTTTTATTTATTTTTATAATAAGTAATTTTATAATTTATTTTTACATTTAAATGGTGGCTGTCATAAAAACTTGCCAGATTTCTTCAAATATGCATTAAATATTGAAGAACACTAACGAGTGTGGACTAATGAGTCTAGGCAAAGGTTCACAGGAGGAGAGGTAATACCTTCAACACACTGTGATCGGCTTATCACGCTATCACTATAGTTTTGTTTTCATATTGATAGTGTCACGCATCATATTAATAGTGGCATATGCATTTAACATCAAATACAGCTTGAAGTTACTGCACTTCTGCAGCCACTCAACTGCTCACAAGACACATGACAAACAATGCACAAGTGAGGACCACACAACCACAAGTCTGCTATTTGGGATTAATTGGAAACACATCTTATATGAAAAAGGATGGTCATTATAAAAGTATTAAAATAAAAGTATTTCAGAAACATAATATCAGATTAAATGTTTGCATCAGTAATATTTTCATCATTTGTCCTCCAGTGAGAACTTATGTCTATAATATTTATCTATAATATTTTAGAACGTCTGGTATACTACCTCAAAATGGTGCAAGCTAAATATTTTATTTCAACTTTTAATTTAATTTACTTTTTAATACAGCATATAGCCTTTTATCCATTGATAACAAGAGGGAATGCTTTGCAGAAATACAAATGTTTGAAAATGCTCAAGGTTTGCTACTATTCTGTTTGACTGGCTGAATTATTATATGATTGATGAATTATTAGGCTATTATTTACTGAACCATTTATAGACTTAATTTTTTTATTATTATTTTTTTATTTATTTCAGTAACATCTCCCCCCCCCCAACTCTACTCCTGTCTGTCTTAAGCTCAGGAGAGAGATAAATGAAGCCCGAAACGTGTCCTTCAACCATGTGGAAGTTTGTTATCTCTCTTGCAGAGCTTAGGCGTGAGTATAATGTCTGGCATTGAGGAAGACCTTTGCCAATGACATTACCCAAGGCTATAAAGCAATAAACATTCCCTGCAACCCCTGCGTCAGCACAATGAAGTACGGCATAAAAAAACCACACAATATGTTTCCAGGAGGACAGTGGCGTTTTAGCAGGAAGACTTCAATGATAAGGGTCAATTTCTTTTTGAGTCATTCCTCAAATGCTAGGAAAAACAAACTCAAGAAATTATATTTTTGAATTAAGAAAATAAGGGCCTATTCACATTTCATGGTGGCCGAAAAACTCTCATTATTGTAACAAAATTTGTAATTGAGTGACAGAAATTGAAAATGAAACCTGGATAATATTATACTGTCTGAACAGAGTCTGTTTTTTTTTTTTTTTGTAATGAAATAACCAAAAATAAATAGAAAAAATTGGCACACCACATACTACCATTACAATTTAAATAATTCTCATTACGGTAGCTTTACAATAAAAAAAGTTCAAGTTCCGTTTATTTATAGAGCACATTTACTACCGGCTGGTAACCGCCCAAAGTGCTGTACAAAAATTACAATAAAACACAATAAAACAAACAGTGATCACTTAGGATCAGTGAGTACAAGTCAATTACATGTTAAAAGCTGCATCAAATAGATGAGTTTTCAGAGCAGATTTAAACTCAGATAAGGAAGAAGCCATTTTAATTTGAGTTGGGAGTTTGTTCCACAATGTGGGGCCCGCTACTTCAAACGCTCTATTTCCCCTGTTTTTCAGTCGGGTTCTGGGAATCTGAAGGAGGCATTTATTTACAGATCTAAGCCCTCGTTTAGGGGTATACAAGTGAAGTAGTTCCGATAAGTAAAGTGGTGCAAGATATGCATAATTACCTTAAAATAAGCTTCATTAGCTTTATACATAAAACAATTCTTTAAATTTTGTGGTGAAATATGACCCAACAGTCAAACAAAGACCTGTGTATTAGGATTGAAGATTTGTCCAATTCCCCATCCTAATGTCCACTACTCCTCATCTGGACAGCAGGGTGGATAAGTTCAAAGTTTTATTTGCCATTTTTATGGCACAAAGAAACCATACATGATGCATTTTGAGGAACATGTACTCACGCAGTCTCCAGTTTCTTAAACTCTGGGATGGGTTCAGGCTTTCTGCGGAATATGAGCCAGTAGATGAGCAGGCCAGCGATGAGGGAGAAGAGGAGGAGGTCCAGGCTACCGAAGAAGGGCTCGTCCTCATCCACCAGCTCCGGCTGGGTGGAGGCGTCGGGCTGTGTGTCTGCCATGATACGAGGAGCACAGCTGCATCCAGACAAAACACATCACATGTTACACTCATGCCAGTGTTGGATCATCCAAAAAGGAAAATCAGTTTAGTCTCATCCATGTAAGGTGCAACCACACATTTAGTAACCTTGCACTGACAGTTTAATCCATGGCTAACTAAATATCAATATGCACTAGTCTTGCCACACAATACAGTATATCAGCCACGCTCTAAAAGTCAAAATTATTAAAAGTTAAAAAAATGTAGTAAAATGAAAACGTGCCACAATACGGTTTGGCGGCATACACGTTTAAAAAAATGAATCAATGAGTAAAAAAAAATTATTAAAAACTGTGTGAATTTACACACTTAAAGAATTAGTTTATCCAAAAAGTGAGGTGTCAGAGTAACGATGGCCTCAACTGGGTGCTCACAAGCAGCAGGGTTAAGTCAGCACAGGCCTGTCATTCTTTACCATCCGTTTCACTTTTAAAGCCTCATATATTTATATCACCTCTCAAAAGAAGGAGAACAGAGATATGTGACAAATTTAGGGTTCCCTCTACAGCACCAGCACTATGGGACAATCTGACACAAACACTAATGTACTAGACAGTGATTCAAATTCAATGTACACCTTATTGATGATGATGTATGGCAAGCAGATGAGCCGAGAATATGAACGCAACACACTAACTTGCATTATATCATGCACTTGTGTTGATATCCTATTCTAGTTTTAGGGTTATGGTATGTGACCCTAATGGATGGGTCCGGATGTGTTATGTTCAGGGGAAAAGAATAAAGAGAAAGATGTTCATACTGAATTTGGTGTTTATTATTAGAAGATCGCTATCGGCCGATAATCGCTTTGGGGAGTTTGATTGGCCGTCTCTGTTAAGGGATCTCATGCTTCACCTCACGCATGAAGTGTTGACTCATGTTGACGACGCAGAGATTGGGCGCCGTCTCAATCTCTGTCCGGCGCGGGTACAATAAGTACAATGCAATTCATATTCTTTATATCCTTTATAAATCCGCAGTCCATAGTTTTTCCTCTTTGAGGCCATCTCTGTTCGAAGTCTGCTATTGCAGTAATTCGTGGAATTATCAACTTTACGTGGGTTGTGCCTCGGCACGGCAAAGCGTGGATGAACACAATGTTTTGAGGAGAGTGTGTGGCTGTCAGTCACCGCGCCGGTGTGGATACTGGCATTCAGAATCACAGATTATTCTTTTTGCAGACTGATCAAATGAAGTAGCGTGTGTATGACACGCCAATTCGTATTTCCATTTTTGGCGTGCTATCAAGATGATCGCTTTTCAGCATGTTTATGAACGCCGTTGACTTAACGTTATTACTGTATATATAAATATATGACTTACCTCAACCCCGTCCCTAAACTTAACCGTCACTGGGGTTTATTGGCATTTATGACTGTTCACTTACCATCCTAGGAAAAAAAAAGATCACTCCCCAGATGTACAGTAGATCTATATTTTGCTTCGTTTCGCTCGGACATTTGACGGCGTGCCATGTACAGACACGCGGAATCACTCGGTGGTTAATGGCGTAGACATACACGCATACACACAGATACACGCGGATAGCTCAAAATGCGTAGAGATAACACGCCACTTGACTCGAAAGTGGCGTGTACGTTTACGCAAAAGTCATTGTCACGAACTGCTCTGAGGAGAGGGTTGAGATCCAAACGCAGCTTTATTTAAGATTAGTCGTACAGGCAGGGTCGAGAATAAGCAGACAGGACAATGGAGAATACACAGTGGGAATCCGGGAAATAGGCAGAGGTCAGGGCAGGCAGCAGTAATCAAAATCCAAGAACAATCCAAAGTAAAAAACCAGAAAACAAACACGGAAACCGCTCAGAAATGCAGTGTAACACTTAAACAAGACTTCGCAGGGATTGAACAAATGAACCAGGTATATATAGACAGACAAACAGGATGATGCACAGGTGAATGCTATCAGTGAACGAGGTACAGGTGAGTGTGATGAGTGAAGATGAGTCCGAGCAGTGAGTTATGGGAATTGTAGTCTGAGAGTGATACAAGACTAATCTGGAGTGCCTTCTGGTGGGTATCAAGGGCACTCCAGCTGGTGACCGTTACATAGCCCCCCCTTTAAGGAGCGGATTCCAGACGCTCCTCAAAATGTCCAGGAGGGAGGTGGAGCGGAGTCGGACCTGGGGGCGGGATTGAGGGCCAGGCCCGTGGAGCGGAAGAGGACCTGGAGACTGCGGTGGAGCTGGCTGTGGAGGCGACCAGGTCGGAGCAGGCTGTGCGGGCGGCCAGGGCGGAGCAGGCTGTGCGGGTGGCCAGGGCGGTGGAGACCCCTCGGGTGGCCACGGCGGTGAAGACCCCTCGGGCGGCCACGGCGGTGAAGACCCCTCGGGCGGCCACGGCGGTGAAGACCCCTCGGGCGGCCACGGCGGTGAAGACCCCTCGGGCGGCCACGGCGGCGAAGACCCCTCGGGCGGCCACGGCGATGATGCCCTCTCAGGACCAGACACCGGCTCAGGAACAGACACTACAACAGAAATGGTCACAAGGACAGACACAGACACAGAAACAAACACTGGATCGGGAGTAGACACTGGATCGGCCATCTTGTCCGGAGACACTGGATCGGCCATCTTGTCCGGAGACACTGGATCGGCCATCTTGTCCGGAGACACTGGATCGGCCATCTTGTCCGGAGACACTGGGTCGGAGGTGGCCATCTTGTCCTTAAACACTGGCTTGGAGGCGGTGACGTGAACAGTCTCTAAATTGGCAGAAGTAACATGAACAGTCTCTGAATATGCCATCTTCTCTATAGACACTGGCTCGGAGGCGGTGACGTGAACAGAATCTGGATCAGCAGGAGTGATTTGAACGGTCTCTGAATCGGCCATCTTGTCCGTAGACACTGGCTTGGCAGAAGTGACGTGAAGCGTCTGTGGCTCGGCAGAAGTGACGTGAACAGGCTCAGACTCGGCAGGGCTGACATGGAACTCAGGCTGGGCTGTCTCGGCGGGACGAGACTCTGGCTGGGCTGTCTCGGCGGGACGAGACTCTGGCTGGGCTGTCTCGGCGGGACGAGACTCTGGCTGGGCTGTCTCGGCGGGACGAGACTCTGGCTGGGCTGTCTCGGCGGGACGAGACTCTGGCTGGGCTGTCTCGGCGGGACGAGACTCTGGCTGGGCTGTCTCGGCGGGACGAGACTCTGGCTGGGCTGTCTCGGCGGGACGAGACTCTGGCTGGGCTGTCTCTGGCTGTGCGGTCTCTGGCTGTACGTGACGAGGCCCTGGAAGCTCTGCTGAGACGTGACGAGGCTCTGGAAGTTGGAACCCTGGAATGACGGTCTTCTTGGCCCTCCGAACTGACATCAGCTGCGGCTGTGTCACGGTGGACATCAGTCCTGGACACCCATAAACGGATGCCATGGCTGGCTTGACGGCTGAAGTGACGAGAAGATTCTCAGGCAGTGCGGTTGTGATAACCTCCTCCTCCACCTTCCCTACGGTGAAGGTGGATCCACAAAACTCCAGGACAAAGTCAATATACTCTGCCAGGGTCCAGCTGGGGTCTTCCTCTGGTAAATTTATCCTAATGTCCTGGTCTAGTCCACTCCAGAAACAATCTTTCATCATTGAATCATCGCCGGGAACAAGATGACTACAATTGCAGCTTTATTTAAGATTAGTCGTACAGGCAGGGTCGAGAATAAGCAGACAGGACAATGGAGAATACACAGTGGGAATCCGGGAAACAGGCAGAGGTCAGGGCAGGCAGCAGTAATCAAAATCCAAGAACAATCCAAAGTAAAAAACCAGAAAACAAACACGGAAACCGCTCAGAAATGCAGTGTAACACTTAAACAAGACTTCGCAGGGATTGAACAAATGAACCAGGTATATATAGACAGACAAACAGGATGATGCACAGGTGAATGCTATCAGTGAACGAGGTACAGGTGAGTGTGATGAGTGAAGATGAGTCCGAGCAGTGAGTTATGGGAATTGTAGTCTGAGAGTGATACAAGACTAATCTGGAGTGCCTTCTGGTGGGTATCAAGGGCACTCCAGCTGGTGAACGTTACAGTCATGATGTCATGTTGCTTTTTGGAAGTATGACCAATATAAGAAGTTTCACCGGAAAATGTCGGAAAAAAATAACATCCACTTTTGCTCTGACCAACTAAGGGAAAAATAGCATTGCAGTAAATCACGCTGATTAAATCTAACGATCGTTTTTATTATCACGTCAAAAACCATGCCAATTATGCTTTGTTCTCAAATTGTTAATGTTCAACATCAGCATTGCATGACTACATTTAAAGCCCTTCCGATATATCCTTGTTTTCGCATGGGCCGGTTGGAGTCTCTTTTTTTCTGTAGCCACTCTGAAGTCTGAACGAAGTCTTTCGCATTTTTACAGCGGGTGAATCTGTTGTCACTGGTGAGTGGTGATTGTTGTTTGAACCTAAGGTCCACGGTCAATCTGACTGCAGTAGATTTGAAAGATATTAATATAAATGATGTTATTTTAGCCAGCTCACATACCTGTATTCACTTCCTGTTTTCGGTTGAAGTCCACAGTAGTCGATTGTTGAGTTCGCAAGCGCAATCATTGGTAACGAAGCAACAGTGGAGACTGTCAGCTGTCAGTCGATGGCGGTGCTGTGTGGTGTTCTGAGAATATCAGCTCAAATGGATTGTTCATCCGAATCAGATGTTGAACATCATTTAGCTACCAATGGCGCACAAACTTGAAAATCGACTACTGTGGACTTCGACCGAAAACAGGAAGTAAATACATGTAGCTGATTTAACATCATTTTTATTAATATCTTTCACATCTACTGCAGTCAGATTGACTGTGGTCACTCTTAAAGGGTTAGTTCACCCAAAAATCAAAATTAAGTCATTAATTACTCACCCCCATGCTGTACCAACCCCATAAGACCTTCGTTCATCTTCGGAACACAAATGAAGATATTTTTGATTAAATTTGAGAGCTGTCTCACTACCACATTGGCTGCCAAAGGGACTGGCTCTTGACGGCCCAGAAAGTCAATGAAAAAAATGTTTAAATGTTTAAAACCCTGGCTCAACTATAAGTTTATCAAGCGACGAGAATACTTTTGTGCGAAAAAACAAAAATAACGACTTTATTGGACTATTCCTTTTCTTCCTTGTTGGCCTGAAACGAGACTTCCTTAGATTTCCATGACGCATGCGCGGGAACTGAACTGAAGTAGTTGAAGGAGATCGCAATTCTCGCGCATGCGTCGTGGAAATCTAAGGAAGTCTCGTTTCAGGCCAACAAGGAAGAAAAGGAATAGTCGAATAAAGTCGTCATTTTTGTTTGTTTTTTCGGAGTTCTACTTTAAGTGAACTTGTACAGTTGAGAAAGTTGTGTATCAGTACATTGGATCTGTGCCACTCTTAAAAGTGACAGCAGCCTAATAATCCTTTGTCTTTTGCTGTTTGATTTACATCACTGCTCTTGAATGACTAACTTTTGTAACGTTAGTTGTAAGGATTAATCGTATTTAATTTAGTCAAGGAATACCATCCAGTATTATTTTACATTTGATGTACATTTTTTTCAAAAAATGTTATTAACCGCTGTCTCAGCAAGTATTGTTGTTCATTTCCACGGCAAAATCTTTATTAAAAGCGCTTCTTTTTTAATATGGTTGCGCAATGTATCGGTTTAGAATTGATAAAGTGATGTGCACATCCACAATAGTCACATTTGTGCTTGTCACGTGCGATGTCAAGTATAGGGATCATAGTTGACCCGTGATCAGCAGACCCCAGGTACTGCAAAGTTTAACCTGCATCATAGAGTGAAACTTTATCATTTGCATGTGTCCCTATGATGATATAGGCTAATGACTGTTGTTATAAGCCTATAATTCTCTCCCTTTTAAACCGGTATGTAATTTCATACTGGTATTGCCCCTCATAATCGGTATAACTGGTCTGTTACCTTACATCATGACAAGCTCAAACAAATCCTCTCTGGATTTCAACATTATTCATTCATTTAGCTATTCATCCAAAAACAAACACTTGAGTATTCGACTTAAATGTTAGTATTACTAATATCAAATAACCCGATGTGGTGGAAATGAACTTTAATAGACTTGTATGCTTTGAAAACTTGAAGGCTTTTGTCAAGTTGTTGACATACAAGGAAAGGTTGTCAGATTTATCAAGTACACAAACTCAAATGATGTCGTTGTTGCCCGTATTTAGCATTTAATTTGCAGCTTCTAAATGACTGGCCATAATTCATGCTCCCATCATGAAAATAAAGAAGAAGAAAAAATAGTGAACCTTGCATTTGACAAATCTGTCAAACCATTTGTTCGAAAAGAAACTGCTTTGTCCGCATCAGGAACATGATAAACATGATGAAGCATTTCATGCTTCAAACTAATGTGTCTCAGCAGACAAAAAATACTACTAGTGATAGAAATGATTGGAGTCAACTGCAAATGATCTCTAGAAGTAAGAAAAGTGCAGTACGCCAAACATCTTTGCAATACTGTTTCCAACTTAGATTCTGATTACATTTATTTAAAATTAATAGATGTATAATATTAATAATATCATTTATAGTAATGTTAAGTATATTATTAAGTTAATTCATGAACTATGTGAAATTTCACAAAACATTTCACACTTTTTACATTCAAGGCAACAAGTTAACAATGTGCATCATTGTGTGAATCCATGAGGCCAAATTAATAACACGACTATTAGCTACTTCCTCAACAATGCAGAAAACTACTTATTACATTACCAAACCACAGAGTATACTTTGTTTATATAACGTTAAATGCAAACGTAAAACAGATGTGGAAATCACAATGATGAGCATACTAAAATGTTGAGCAAACATGGGCAATCTAAACTGTAGAATAAAGTGAATCAAAACTCATTAGATGTGTAAGTTAACGTTAGTTTGAGGTCTTTTTGACTGTTTACTGTTTCTATAAAACTGAAGAACAACAAACTGAGAACTAACGTACAGACACACCGTACTAATCCGCTGCACATTTTTAGCGACATCTAAATGCAGAACTTCTATGTCGATACCATCTTTATGAGATAGTTTTAAAACAGACAAGTTTGAGAAAAGTCCTTACCTGCTCCCTTCAGTACTGACAAGAGATTCACGCGATGCGGAAAACTGATGTGATGTCACTCCTCCTCCGTCATACAAGCTCGACGGGTCCATTCCTCTAAGAGGGGGACATATTTGTAAATGTAGGCCTATGTATATTATTTTACGTGGGTAAATAAAATCATATTTATCTATAATGATTATTTTTCGTAGTTTAAAATACGTAGTAGTGTGTCCTTATTTCGCGTTGTGGTAGTACAAGTTTTACAAAACTATATATCCACCTGGTGAAGAGCAGTGGACGCTTCTAAAAAAAGTTTTGTAATGTTGCACATGCAACGTGAATAATCCATTTCAAAGTGCAACGGGTTAAGGGTGATGGTTATGCAATCATTAGGGTGGTATAACATGTTTTCAAGTCCCTGAATCCGCAGTAAACTTTCCTCCATTGTGAGGTTACTAAAATATAACGACGTGAAACATTTTTTTTTTTTTTTGCCATTTTTTCTAATAAAAAACCCTACCTGAATTGCCTTTCAGTAAAGTTTATAACCTCTCTAGACACATATGATCAGATTATGCTTGGTCATGAAATTAGTAAAAAATATGCTTAATACCAAAAGTGAAATCTGGAATGGGCTTAATAGCCCAGACGTGCTCCAAAAACGCCAACTTTTAATGTAAATGATTCACCTTTTTATTAAATGAACACTTAAATTTTGATGAGTCAGTTTAACAAACTTAAATTTCCATAAACTTAAGGCATTTTTAAAAATTGTAAAAAGGATGTTTTAATCAAAGTTGTTAGTTGTTAATATCAAGACATAATAAGTGTTGGGACAAGGATCGACGCTGGTGCATTTATTTCTATTTATTTAACTGAATAAAAAAAACAACAACTGTCTAATTAAGCCCCTTTCACACAGCGAGTTGATCCCAGGAAATTGCCGGCAAATTGCCAGAACGCCTTCTGTGTGAACGCAAACACGACCTGGGATTGCTTCTGGGATTGATCCCAGGTGGGACCTAGTAACATTGCCGTAATCAGTCCCGGAACGCGCGCTGTGTGAACAAAAGCCAGGACCAATGCCGTAAAGGGTGTGTCTTTAGTGATGACGCTCGTGCCATCGCGCGACTCTGTTGCTCTTAGAAGAAAGTTTGTGTTCGTCATCAACAAAGAAAGGACGAACAAATACCTGCAAACAGGGCCGGCTTTGCCGACAGGCGACACAGGCGGCCGCCTGGGGCGCCATCTGCTGGACGGGGCGCAAATTGCAGAATTGAAAAAAAAAAAGTGAATTAAATGTATGTATCGTATCATGAAAGCTGCGCACACGCTGTACACTTTTACTGTACATTGTCTACACTACACACTGCTTGTATTTGTCCATTTCTTTTACAAGATTATACAATCCTAAAAAACGACTGACTCCAGGCAGCAGGCAGCTGTCAAACTCACGCGCGTTGCTCAGCAACCGGGAGTGGCGCGAAAACATATGTTATGCGCGAGCCAGATATCTGACAGCTGGTTTTAGCGCTTTAGTTTCCTCGGTGTAATACGCACGGTTCCGTGCCTTCGGCTCAAAATAGTCCTCGTCGGCTTTGTTTCGCCCGATTCGACATGTTGACAAGGGGATGCCCGCGTATATTCAAAATGGTTGTCACGCGCTGCTTTGTTTACGTTATGTGTATCTGCAGCCGGCCGACAGCGTCGGTTTTCCTTTATATCTGCAGAAATAGACAGTTGGCTCATTGCACGCAGGCGCAGAATATAGCTGACAGTCGCCTATAGTTCTCTCGGTGTGTTCAAGTCATGGTTCAAGTGCAGCTTTTTACCCCGGCTTTCATCAGCGCTAGTTCGTCGGCGTTATATTAACCTTCAAATGGTCTTCGTTTCCTGTTTACACTTCTGGGCTTCGGGGTCTATACGACCAACAATTGATTGAGTAATTGTACAAAACATATAAATTTTTAATCATACAAATATTATATATATATATATATATATATTTTTTGTTTGTTTACTTCTCATCTATTCATTAATGCTGTGTTTTTGGAGATATAAAGTACTTTTGTATCCATATACCACACAATTCCTCAACTACATTAGCTTGCATGAATTTTTTTTTTAACGATACATTATGCTGTAGTACTAGGCCTTCATTTCTGTGTAAATTTTTTTAGATTTATGCTGGATTTTTTTTGACACATGAAGAAAATATTTTTAGTCCTTTTTTATTACTTTTTTTTTTTTTTTGACATGGGGGGGGGGGGGGGGGGGGGGTTTGAGGCACTCTCGCCTTGGGCACCAAATAACCTAGAGCCGGCCCTGCCTGCAAACTAGGGCTGCACGTTTTCAAGTTTTTCATTAACCGTTAACCGCGGCCCTTTCGGTTAATACTCGGTTAACCTATAGTGTGCGCGCCGCAACCTCGAGATACAGAGTTAATTTTTAACACCTTTAATAACTGGTTGGACCCCATGCATTTGAAACGAAATTAATTTATAGAAATAAAACGCAGTGGTAAGTTCAGAGCAGTTAAAGTGCGCGTTTCCATCACCCTTCAAACTGAAATTGCCAATTGAAAATACGCACATTGGCAACACGTCCATTTCGCAAAAACTCTGTGTCCCCAAATAATAATTATCATTATTGTAACATTTTATAGGCTGCATGTAGAAGACGCTTTTATCCAAAAAAGGAGCAAAGCACAAATAAACACAATATTTTGACGCATATCAGTGTGCCTAGTGTGGAGGCTGCGAGACGCCCATGTGAACACTTGCAGTTTCATTGCAGTTCTTTCAGTGGAAACAACTTAAAATACTCTTTCATTTCTGGTCATACAGAAAATAATAATACATTATTCGCAAATACATTTATTTGCGTAAACTCACAATAACAAGAAAATGTTGTGCTTTAACAAACAGGCGCGCATCATGATTTCCGTGAACTGAAGCGCGAGACCTGAAACAGCCGCATTAGAATTTGTTCGTTTTAAATTTGGACATTTAAAGCTTTGCTTTAATTTAATTTAATTTTAATTTAATTTAATTTTGCTTTCGAATTTGTTCGTTTTCGAATTTCGAATTCGAATTGGACTTTTAAAGCTTTAAATGTCCAATTCGAATTCGAAATTCGAAAACGAACAAATTCGAATCAAAAGCCAATATCTTCTGACTATGTAATTATGTAGCTTAGCTATTTCTCTCTAAAGGTGCATCCGGGGATGGAGATTTGTTTTTAGGAGAAACTGATTTAGAAAACAATAGTTTATTAATAAACAATTAATGCCTCGTTATTTTATATTATTTTATTATCAGACACATTTATTATATCTTATAAATCATCTATAAATCCCCTTTCTGTAGGCTTACGGCTCTTTTCATTCAGCACTGCGGGGGAAATATAATTTCCAGGTTCTAATTTGGCGTCAGAAAACACAGAGATTCCAGAAAATACACGGATAATGTGACCCAGCATTTGTCCCGGAATTGTCTGATTTCGGTTCATTCACACTGCCAGTGAATTGCCGGGATCTGTGTGTGTGTTCACACACAACCCGTAAAAATCCCGGGAAGACACATGACGTCAGGATGAGACGTATAACGGACGCGTCAAAAACATGTAAACGCGCATACCGTACACGCACTGGTGAACGATCTCAGCTTCAGTACGGATAGTGAGGAGCTCCTGGTCTCTGCTTCGCTCCAGTTTGCAGTAGGAGTGTCCATGGTTAACCGGTTAACCGATTAGCAGTAACCGTTTAAAATTGCATAACCGAGTGAAACCTTTTTGCTCGGTTAAGTGGCCTCAATACATATTTGCACAAAACTTTTTCGTTTTTTTTTCCTTCTGATTGTCGATAAAAAAATATTGTGAAATGACAGCGTTTCTATTAACGGTGTTATGCGACTAAAACATTTTTTTCCTTTCGCGATAAGCCATTCCAAAAATAATGGCAACGGACGTTGGTATCACAGCCACCGCACTAGACATTATTATTATTATTTATGGAAGGAGACGTGGTGTGTCATCCAAGCATTAATGGCAGGGAAAGTCGCAGAGTTTCTGTGTGTTTTTCCCTCATTTCTGCTCCGCGGTCTTGAATGTGGCATTTCTTTGAGGTTTTGTCTAGTAGGCTATTCCTTGTATCTTTTATGAATTTTAAAAAAGAACTCTGCCTCGTATATGTCCAAAC
Source organism: Pimephales promelas (assembly GCF_016745375.1). The sequence continues at coordinate 1,624,868 of NW_024121743.1, forward strand.
AGTCAGTGTACTGTTGTGTTCATTCGTTTCCCCTTATTTAATCCGTAGGCCTAATTGCAAAACGAAAAATGAACGGTTGTTGTATTTTGTAAAACGCAGAGTTGAACACCAAAATGTTCATTTGAACTGTACGTCAAATGTTGCGCAAAAGGCTAGGCTATATATCGACGAATTTTCAAATATTTGTTTGATTGTTTTGCCCCTTTAAACATTTAAAATATTTGACAAATGAATATGGAAAAAAAAAAGATTTTACTGGTTTTCTGAGGCCAAATTAGAACCTGGAAATGATATTTTCCCCGCAGTGCTGAATGAGAAGAGCCGTAACCACAGCCTACAGAAAGGGGATATATAGATGATTTATAAGATATAATAAATGTGTCTGATAATAAAATAATATAAAATAACGAGGCATTAATTGTTTATTAATAAACTATTGTTTTCTAAATCAGTTTCTGCTAAAAACAAATCTCCATCCCCGGATGCACCTTTAGAGAGAAATAGAATTAGATAGGCTATAATTACATAGTCAGAAGATATTGGCTTTTAATTCGAATTTGTTCGTTTTAAATTGGACATTTAAAGCTTAGTCTACTCAGACTAAAGCTTTAAATGTCAAATTTAAAACGAACAAATTTGAATGCGGTGGCTGTTTCAGTTCTCGCGCTTCAGTTCACGGAGATCATGAAGCGCGCCTGTTTGTTAAAGCACAACGTTTTCTTGTGTTAACCATTCCTGCTTCTGTCTCCTAATAGTGATTGGAAGACACAGGGGAGATTCATCTTCTCCAGGGCCGGAACTTCTCTTCCCGGGGTTAACCCCCAAAACTTCACAATTCACGCTGTGTAAGAGTGTTGGTAGCATAAAGAAAACAAAGAGGCCGTCTTGCCGAAGACTTTAGGTGCTTTATTTTACTGGCTGCACTGAAATAGGCTACACTGCACATAACTAACTATCTGCACCGATCACCGCGTCACTCTCGTGCGGGAGTCCAAAGGTGAAAGTAAAAGAGGCGCGCCTCGGACATCTCGCACTCTCTCAATCTCATTCACACACACACTGAGCTATGCTGAACTAAACACATCGGAGACACATCCCACAACACTTGTTATTGTGAGTTTACGCAAATAAATGTATTTGTGAATAATGTATTATTATTTTCTGTATGACCAGAAATGAAAGAGTATTTTAAGTTGTTTCCACTGAAAGAACTGCAATGAAACTGCAAGTGTTGACATGGGCGTCTCGCAGCCTCCACACTAAGCACACACACTGGATATGCGTCAAAATATTGTGTTTATTTGTGCTTTGTTCCTTTTTTGGATAAAAGCGTCTTCTACATATGCAGCCTAATAAAATGTTACAATAATGATGATTATTATTATTATTTGCGGTCGGACACGGAGTTTTTGCGAAATGGACGTGTTGCCAATTTATTTCAATTGGCAATTTCAGTTTAAAGGGTGATGGAAACGCGCCTACTTTAACTGCTCTGAACTTACCACTGCGTTTTATTTCTATAAATTAATTTAGTTTCAAATGGGCTCCAATCAGTTATTAAAGGTGTTAAAAAATAACTCTGTATCTCGAGGTTGCGGCGCGCACATGGTTAACCGAGTATTAACCGATAAGGGCCTCGGTTAACGGTTAATGAAAAACTTGAAAACATGCAGCCCTTCCGTACTGAAGCTGAGATCGTTCACCAGCTTTGTAGAACGGTATGCGCGTTTACATGTTTTTGACGCGTCCGTTATAGGCTACGTCTCATCCTGACGTCATGTGTCTTCCCGGGATTTTTACGGGTTGTGTGTGAACGCACTCACAGGTCCCGGCAAATCACTTGCAGTGTGAATGAACCGAAATCAAACATTCCCGGGACAAATGCTGGGTCACATTATCCGTGTATTTTCTGGAATCTCTGTGTGAAAGGGGCTGATTTACACAAATAAAACATATTTTTTCTGTTTTACACAAATAAAACATATTTTATGTCTAACAGCAGCAACACTAATATTAACCATGGGAAAAATACATTTACAAAGTTTAATATTTTTAAATGTAAAATAAATAAATAGCAGGTGAGTCTTTCAACTTTGCATAATTGTAATAATTTACTAAACTACAGTTTTAAAAGAGAGCAGCCACAATGGAATAAGTAAAGTTGGCTATACATTGTCAGGAAAGTACCAAAAAAAATCGAGAATACCTCATTGCAAGGGCACTGATTCAGGGCTGTTTTATTCAATTAATGTAAAGTTAAGTTTTTGGGACATGACATTAAACACTGACAGATCTCTCAAGATCTCTGCAGAGGAGGATTAAACAACAAAAACAGATTGACTTTATTTCTGTCAGTCATCAGGATTTCTTTTTGAGAATTAACAGAGGTTTAGATTTGGATGATTTATTGAAAAAAAATAATAATAATACAGTTTTTTTGTTACCATTATGGTTATCAGTGTTTGATCTATCGCTGTTGAGATCTTGAGAGATCTGTAAGCGTTTAAATGACTGTTGGGATTTAAATGGTTGTCTGAGTTTTGTGGGTCACCATTGTGCTGAAGTGTAGCCTGGCATGCCAGACCTACAGACCTGACTTTCAACACCTTTTTGTTTTTAAGATGACTAAAAGGAGAAAAAAAAAATACAAGCATTGACTTACTTCACACAATCATTACCAAGGGTAAGAGTGCAAAGAATTGCAAAGGAATGTTAGTGTGGGGTTAAAAAGACATCGAGACATTCAAACTACACCTCTCAAAATGTTTGAAAAGCAAACAAAGTGTCAGACATCTGATGCCAGCTCAACAACACTTGACATGATGCTGCTTACAGTGATAGCTGCTGCAGAAAATCAACCTTTCACAATATTTGGAAATAAAGGATTTCAGAGATTCGAGGCTGCTGCAAAACCAACATGTACACGGACGAGGGAAACGAGTTGGTAACCAGTATTCACAGCAGAATAGTTGAAAAGGTTAACGTGCTGATAAAGCCTGATAAAGCAGATTATAACTTGGCTTTTACCACAGACTGCTGGTCTGATAATGAGTCTAAAATGCCATTTCATTGATGATTAGTGGATTCACAGACAAGTAATTCTGAACATAAAGCAATGATTTGATAAACTGGGAAGTCTATTAGTGAGGCATGCTGAAACAATGGTAAATTGACAGAGATAGAGCAGTTCTTGTTTTCAGGGACAGTGGTGCTAGCATTTTTAAAGATAGGAGAATTACTGATCTGCAGTGGGCGCACATACTCACATACATGCATATTACTTCTTGTTGTGAATGATGGCCTTGAAGGGATAGTTCACCCAAAAATGAAAATTTACCCTCAGGTGCTCTTCGTTTCGGAGTCACAGTTGTTATCTTATCTTCCCTGTCAAAAGTGACTAAAAATGAAACTTTTTCCATCCCAGTAAAACCAATGCAATTTATTTTTGTTCTATAATATTTATTCTTTTTAATTTAGTATTTTGAGACAATTTAATTGAATTTATTAATATTTATGCAATATTTATCATTTATTTTTGCCATGGAAATATATATATATATATATATATATAATTTTTTAAAAAATAATAATGCAGTATTTTAGTTTAATATAGAGTCTAGGCCTTCAGAAAAAATATTTTTTGAAGAAAATTAGCACCATCTGGTTACAGTATAGAGAAAAAGCGTAGAATCATGGTGTACAGCTCTCTATGGAGAGGCATGTGAATTCCCCAGCTGTTTATGAACACATTTTCTTTTGGTGGATTTGAATATATAATTGAAACAATCTCAAAAACTATTTCTTATAAAAAAAAATTGACAAAAAACCAAAAATTCAAAAAAAAAAATTCATTTTTTTTTTACAATTTCCAATTCATTTCCTACTGTATGGGGGTCATTTTTAACCAAAGACCACAAGTGTGACTATTTTTTTAAGACCACTTAGCATGCTCAGATCATGACCAGATCAATTTTTTGTGTGTTCACATACATAATGCCATAAAAGTCACCAAGTTTCGTAACATTGCGATGAAGCTGTGATTCTTTAAAATTCAAAACATACGTTTTGTAATCAATATTTATTGGTGTGTATGTGTATAAAAGTGTGTTTGTATGTGTGTGTTTGTTGGTGGGTGTGTCAGTTTTGCACTCTATGTTGTAGAGTGTCACCCCTTTCCTGCGGTGTACTTTTTTTTTTTTTTAGAATTGTGGCCGATTTGTAGATTGTACATACAAAAATTCAGAGAACTATTTTTTTTTTTCGTCAATTTCCCATTCATTTCCTATGGGTCGGTCATTTTTGACAGAAGAGCAAAAGTGTGACTCGTTTTTTACGACCACTTAAATTGGTGGTTTCGTAATTTTCTGAAAAAGCTGTGATTTTTAAATATTCAAAACAGATTTCTTTAATCACAATTTATTGGTGTTTTTGTGTATAAAAGTGTGTGTGTGTAGGGGTGGGTATGTCTATTTTGAACTCTTGATATTTTAGAGTGTCACCCCTTCAATGTGTTATGAAACAGTAGGAAACAATAGCAAGTAAAACTGTTTATTCAAGTTGGTCAGGTGACACACAGATCGGGGAACAAACACTCAGGTGGAGGTAAGACACAGGGACGTTGATGGGCAACCCGGAGAGATGTGATGATGATCGGCGTGCTCAGTGACAGGAACCAGGAACAATAAACAATCCAACCGTGAAGACGTAAAGACGATGACGATCACGGAGACAGGAAATCCACACGGGGAGAAGACTGAAGCCACACAGGAACAGGACACAACACCGGGGAAGCCACAACGATCTGACAACATGAGACTGAAATTACTGACATTATATAGGAAGCGGTGATGAATCGCAGCTGGTGCTGACAATCAATGGAATTAGTAACCACGCCCACTCATACACACACACACACACAAACATCAGAATGAGACAGTGGATTCATGAACCGTGACAGTACCTCCTCCCCTAGGAACGCCTCCTGGCGTTCCCAGCCACACTTACCTGTTGATTGTAATCATCGATAAGGGAGTGATCCAGAATGTCTCTAGCAGGAACCCAACTTCTCTCCTCCGGACCGTAACCCTCCCAGTCCACCAAGTACTGAAATCCTCGTCCCCTCCGTCTCGAGTCCAGAATACGATGTACCGAATATGTAGGCTCCCCATCTACGAGTCGCGGCGGGGGGGGAACCGGGACAGGCGGATTAATGGGAGAATAAAATACGGGTTTGATTTTGGATACATGAAAGGCGGGACAAATTCTCCTGTACGCCGGAGGAAGTTTGAGTCGGACTGTCACCGGACTAATAATCTTGGTGACAGGGAACGGGCCAATGAATTTGGGAGCTAACTTATTAGAAACGGAGCGGAGCGGAATGTTTTTAGTAGAAAGCCACACCTTTTGACCCACGACGTATACGGGAGGCTTAGACCGGTGGCGATCGGCCTTGGCCTTCATGCGCCTCCCTGCTTGGAGCAGAGTCTCCCGGGCTCTGGTCCAAGTACGGTGACACCTCTGGACGAATGCGTGGGCGGAGGGGACCGCGACCTCGGATTCCAGACTGGGAAAAATAGGTGGCTGGTAACCTACACTACACTCAAATGGCGAGAGGCCCGTAGATGACATTGGTAACGAGTTGTGAGCGTACTCAACCATAGAGAGCTGCTGGCTCCAGGATGAAGGATTCTTAGCTACCAAACATCGTAACGTTCTCTCCAAGTCTTGGTTGGCTCGCTCAGATTGACCATTACTCTGGGGATGATAACCCGATGACAGGCTGACCGTAGCCCCCAATAACTTACAAAACTCTCGCCAAAATTTGGACACAAATTGGGAACCCCTGTCAGACACCACGTCCTTCGGGAGGCCATGTAACCGAAAGACGTGATCAATGACTGCGACCGCTGTCTCCTTGGCTGAGGGTAATTTGGGCAAGGGAATGAAATGTGCCGCCTTCGAAAACCGGTCCACCACGGTTAAAACAACCGTCATGCCATTAGACGGCGGGAGGGCGGTGACAAAATCTAGCGCGATGTGGGACCAGGGTCTCGAAGGGACAGACAGCGGTCGAAGTAACCCATCCGGAGGTCGGTTAGACGTCTTGTTAGTGGCACAAACTGAGCAAGCCAAAACAAAATCGTGAACATCACGAGCCATTAATGGCCACCAGAATCGTTGCTTTACCAAGCCGTTGGTGCGACTTACTCCTGGATGACAAGCCACGCTAGAGCAGTGACCCCATTGAATGACGTCGGACCGTAACCCCTCCGGAACAAATAAACGGCTCGGTGGGCAACCGGGCGGAGGCGTTACCCCTTCTAAGGCCGTCTTGACCTTCGACTCGACCTCCCATGTGAGTGCGGAGATAACTACCTTCCCCGGTAAAATACACTCGGGAGTCACCGGGCGTTCGGATGGATCAAAAATACGAGATAAGGCATCGGGTTTGATGTTTTTAGAACCCGGGCGGTACGAGAGAACAAAATCAAAACGTCCGAAAAAAAGTGCCCACCGAGCCTGCCTGGAGTTAAGTCTTTTGGCAGATCTAATATATTCAAGGTTCTTGTGATCGGTCCAAACGATAAAGGGAACCCCTGAACCCTCTAACCAATGTCGCCACTCCTCCAGCGCCAACTTGACTGCCAACAACTCTCTGTTACCAATGTCATAGTTACGTTCCGCAGGTGATAAACGATGGGAAAAAAACGCGCATGGGTGCATCCTGTCGTCTGAGGAAGTGCGTTGGGAAAGAACTGCACCTACCCCCACCTCTGACGCATCGACCTCCACCACGAACTGACGTGTAGGATCAGGGGTGACAAGAATCGGAGCCGAAATAAAACGACTCTTGAGGTTGGCAAATACCGCCTCGGCAGTATCTGACCACCTGAACGCAGTTCTGGGGGAGGTCAAAGCGGTCAGAGGCGCGGCTAGTTGGCTGTAATTGCGAATGAAACGCCAATAGAAATTGGCGAACCCCAGAAACCGCTGTAGGGCCTTACGGGAATCCGGGCTTGGCCAATCCATCACTGCCTTAACCTTGTCAGGATCCATGCGCATTCCCTCAGAAGAGACGATATACCCTAGGAAGGAAACAGACTGTGCATGAAAATCGCATTTCTCCGCCTTGACAAAAAGCCCATTCTCTAACAACCTCTGAAGCACTCGTCTGACATGTTGAACATGTTCCTGGAGAGACGAAGAAAAAATCAATATGTCATCCAGGTAGACATATATGAACTGATCGACCATGTCTCTCAACACGTCATTAACGAGTGCTTGGAAAACCGCTGGGGAGTTGGACAGACCGAATGGCATAACCAAATATTCAAAGTGCCCCCTAGGGGTATTAAAAGCAGTTTTCCATTCATCCCCCTTCCTAATGCGAACCAAATGATAAGCGTTACGCAAGTCCAATTTTGTGAAAATGGATGCTCCCTGTAACCTCTCAAAAGCTGAAGACATCAACGGCAAAGGATACCTATTCTTTACCGTGATGTTGTTCAGCTCTCGGTAATCAATGCAAGGTCGCAAAGATCCATCCTTCTTTCCAACAAAAAAGAACCCCGCCCCCGCAGGAGAAGAGGAAGGTTGAATGAACCCAGAGGCGAGAGAATCAGAAATATATTTCTCCATAGCCTCCCTCTCAGGAATGGAAAGAGAGTAAAGTTTGCCCTTAGACGGAGACTTACCTGGCAGTAAATCTATAGCACAGTCATAGGGACGATGCGGAGGAAGAGAAGCAGCTCGTGACTTACTGAACACCTCCTTCAGGTCTAGGTACTCTGCGGGCACGTTAGATAAATCCATTGCCTCGTTCTGAAACAAAGAATCGGACACAGACGAACAGGCAGACAACAAACATGACTCATGACAGTGGTTACTCCAGGAGGAAATGGAATTGTTGTGCCAGTCGATACGGGGGTTGTGTTTAGAGAGCCATGGGTGCCCTAAAACCACCGGTGTCAGAGGTGAGTCCATGAGTAGAAACGAAATCCTTTCAGTATGATTGCCAGATGTGACAAGTGTGATGTGTTCAGTAGAGTGAGAAATCCTGGGAAGTTCCTGTCCGTTGAGTGCGTTGACAGAAATAGCATGTTTAAGGGCAGTGATGGGAATCTGAAGTTTAACTGCAAGACTGTAGTCCATGAAATTACCCTCTGCTCCCGAATCCAGAAGTGCTTGAGTGGGGTGCGTGGATGTTGCCCATCTCAGTCTTACCGGGAGGAGGGTTGATGATGTAGATGAGGTCTTCTCGACGGAGATCCCACCCGATAGTAGCCTCATACTTACTATCGGGCTTGCTCCTTTACTGGACAAGAGTGGAGGAAATGGCCAGCCTTACCACAGTACAGGCAGAGTCCCTGGGACCTCCGCCTTTCTCTCTCCTCCCGGGAAAGCCGAGCTCTTCCAATCTGCATGGGCTCGTGGTCGAAAACTGGGCTGACCGCGCTCCCGTCGCCACCTCGTGGTTCTTCAAAGTACTGTTGTGGTCGATTAGAGCGTGCACGAGAATTCACGCGATTTAAGCGTGAGTCGACCTTCATCGCCAATTCCACCAGACCATTAAAAGTCTTAGGAAGGTCCAAGATATATATTTCTCTTTGAACGCGGTCAGCCAGCCCATGCAGGAACATGTCCCACTGCGCCTCCTCGTTCCATTTGCACTCTGCAGCCAGGGTGCGAAAACGAATAGAGTAATCCGACACCGAGCCATCCCCTTGGCGTAGATCCGCGAGTAATCTGGCTGCCTCCTTACCCGCCACCGCACGATCGAATACTCTCTTTATCTCCTCGGAGAGTGCCTGGAACGAGTTGCAACAACTGTCCTGGTTCTCCCACACCGCCGTTCCCCAGAGTGCCGCCTTCCCCGATAGGAGAGTCAACACAAACGCTACTTTAGACTGTTCATTATGAAATGTCCGTGGCTGCAAAGCAAAGTGCATGGAACATCTCGTGAGAAAAGCTCTGCAATATTCAGGCTCACCAGAATAGCCCTCAGGCGTGGGAAGACGGGGCTCCGGTTGACTCTCATGCGGTACCGGTGGGGGTTGAACGGGCGGTGTGGGCGGCGCAGTGGGACCGCGTAGAAGTTGAAGCTGCTGGGTGAGCTCGGACACCTGTGTCACGAGTGCCTGAACCGCACGACCTGTGTTCGCAATCTCTTCTCCTTGATGATCCATTCTAGAGATGCTGTGTGCGATGAAATCATTCAGCTTCGAACCTGCTGCTTCCATGATTGGTCAGATCGTTCTGTTATGAAACAGTAGGAAACAATAGCAAGTAAAACTGTTTATTCAAGTTGGTCAGGTGACACACAGATCGGGGAACAAACACTCAGGTGGAGGTAAGACACAGGGACGTTGATGGGCAACCCGGAGAGATGTGATGATGATCGGCGTGCTCAGTGACAGGAACCAGGAACAATAAACAATCCAACCGTGAAGACGTAAAGACGATGACGATCACGGAGACAGGAAATCCACACGGGGAGAAGACTGAAGCCACACAGGAACAGGACACAACACCGGGGAAGCCACAACGATCTGACAACATGAGACTGAAATTACTGACATTATATAGGAAGCGGTGATGAATCGCAGCTGGTGCTGACAATCAATGGAATTAGTAACCACGCCCACTCATACACACACACACACACAAACATCAGAATGAGACAGTGGATTCATGAACCGTGACACAATGCTGAGCACTTTTTTCTGCATCGTGGCCGATTAGTAGATTGTACACACAAAAATTCTCAAAGTTTTTGTGTTTTTGTCAATTTCCCATTCATTTCCTATGGTCGGTCATTTTTGACCGAAGAGCACAAGTGTGACTATTTTTTTTACGACCACTTAGTATGCTCGGATCATTACCTCAATTTTTTTTGTGTTCACATACCCAATACCATAAAAGTCCCCAAGTTTCGTAACATTCCGATGAAGCTGTGATTTTAAAAATTTCAAAACAAAAAATTTTTCGGTCAGAAATGACCGAAGAGCACCTGAGGGTTGAGACATTAATTACTCACTCCCATGCTGTACCAACCCTGTGTGACCTTCGTTCATCTTCGGAACACAAATTAAGATATTTTTGATCAAATTTGAGAGGTGGATCACTGGTGTTACCAGCCTAAGTGCTAGGCAGACGAATATTTCCTGTGATATTGAGACCCTTGAGATGAGCCACTACAAAAGTCCAGTGTCGTTCATCATCCCATCTGTCAGAGTTCTGAAGAAGCTGCTCAGCAGCCAAGGCCCACGTCTCATGGGATTGAAACAATGAAACAAGGGTTGTTGGAGAGTCTCAACCATCGGGTTGCAAAAGTGGAGGTGAAATATGTGGGCCTTGCCTGGTTTCTGGATTTAAGATACAAATCACTAGTGTGCAGCATCCACTTGGGTGAGGCAGGCACTGCTCAGCCACAACACACCAGCTATAGGTGGAGAGAGGAGAGAGATTGATAGAACCAGTTCAGAGGATGGGGATTATTAGGAGGCCATGATTGGCAAGGGCCAATGGAGGGGATGTGGCCAAGACACAGGGGTTTACATCCCTACTCTTTACAAGAAGTGCCATGGGATTTTTAGTGACCACAGATACCTCGTTTCCACCCAAAAATAACTGAACTGGTGCTGGTTTAAAGTTGGTTCAACTTGCGAATCTTCTCAGAACTTGTTTGTTTTTCCATTGACTAGAGAGCCCAGCAAACAACATCAGTACGTCTGTATACTACTGTGCACGTCGCCATACATCTTAGCCCAATGTAAGCATGAAGTAAGGGGTGGTGATGGCGCAGTGGATAAGACACATGCCTTTGGTGTGAGAGACCCAGGTACGAATCCACTGTGAGACGCAAATGTGTCTGAGCAAGACCCCTAGTTGCTCCAGAGGCGTGCAACCTCTGACAAATATAGCAATTGTAAGTCGCTTTGGATAAAAGCGTCAGCTAAATGAATAAATGTAAATGTCGTAAAAGAGTTGGTGTCACTTTGGAACAAATTTCCAGGCTGAGAACCGGTTCTTTGGTTGTTGAAACACAAAGAGCTGTTTGTCAGAAAAGAGACACAGTCATTTGATTGCAGTACCCTTTCAAAAAAGCCCCAGGCAGAAGACTGACTGATGATATGTGGGACACTTTAATTGCTAGCTCTGAAGTTGCTGGTTTTAACCTTGAAGGAGGGCTTCAGCAGCGCCTCCTGGAACCGGTAGTTGATGGATAGATGGACAAGCTACTTGAACGGTGGAAACAAAATGAGAAAAAAAGATGAAGACACTGAGAAAATGGAAAGTGACAGTGAAGAAAGAGAAGGCATGGCTAGTGAGGAGAAACAGGGACATGTGACAATACCAGTCAGCCACCAGCCAGTCGATTGAATAGTTTTAAAAAAAATATATATATATAAAAAGACCAGAAAAAAAATCACTAAGAAAGCAAAGGCAGCAAGAAAATATGGAAAATGCAGCTCTTAAGAAGAAAATTGAGGAAGAAAATTGTAAATTGGGGACACAATATAACTTTTTCAACAGACCAAATGAAGGCATAGGGCAGACTTATTAGGGCATTGGAGCAAAGGCACAGTTAAGAAGGTGTTACAATTTCAGGAATCCGAACCCTGCAAAGAAAGATGGTATTTGATTTCCTAAAATTAAAGGTAGATGGATTAACAGACCTTGAAAGGAAGTGGGCATTGTCCTTGGATGAAATGTCAATCATTCATGTGTGGAGTTGCACATGCTCACAGTCACATACAAATGATGTCTGGTCACAAAATTAAGTTTGGTCTTGCTCCCAGTGTATTCAGAAAGGCAGCAAGTGCTGGGTTAAAACACATGGTGCCACAAGAAAACTGTCATGAAACTGCACATGGAACATGGACAGAGGTGATCCAAACGCAGGCTTATTAAAGAGGAGAATCCAGAGACCGGTACAAGGAAACAGGCAGGGGTCAAAACCAGGTAAGCAGTCCAGATCAGCGATCAAACAATGCAGGGATTAGACAAACGGGAAGACCAGATACAGGCAGAGAGTCCAGGAAACTAGGAAATACTAGGAAAACACTCGAAGCAGTCAGACACTATACACAATACTGAGCACCGAACAAAGGGGAAACTCGGGCTTAAGACAGGTGCACTAAACAAGATAATAAAACACAGGTGCATGAAATAAACCATAATCAGTCCAGGGTAAAACATGAATGAAACAATAAACTAGGAAGGAGTGCCCCCCAGAGGCTCAAGCGGGCACTCCAGCCGCAGATCGTCACATACTGTAACCCCCCCTCTAAAGAGCGGCTTCCAGACGCGCCTAGAACGATCCAGGCGGGGGGCAGAGTGAAGGTGATCCCGGGGGAGGGACGGAGGGCCAGGCCCGTGCAGGGGAACGGGACCAGGACACAGGCAAGGCGGGCCTGGGCCGTGGAGCGTGGGTGACCAGGTTGGAGCAGGACGTGATGGTGGCCAGGGCGGAGCAGGACGTGATGGCGCCCAGGGCGGAGCAGGCTCAGGCAGAGACGAGGGCGGAGCAGACTCAGGTGCAGTCCATGTCAGTGTCGCCTCCATGGCCCCCGCAGAGTACCTAGTGCCCCTCCCAAAAAAATACTTGGGAAAATTCACGGGAGGAACCTCTGGGTGGTAAACGGGTTCAGGAAAGGTCTCCTGTCCTACCTGACTACAGTGTGTTCATGGGGAAAGTTGATAATTCAACATGACATCATGACTTTTGCATAAACATACACACCACTTTCAAGTCAAGTGGCGTGTTATCTATACGCATTTTGAGCTATCCGTATGTCTACGCCGTTAAATGTCCGAATGATTCCGCGTGTATGTACACGCCGTTAAATGTCCGAGCGAAAAGAAGCCAAATGTAGATCTACATCTGGGGAGCGATGTTTTTTTTCCTAGGATGGTAGGGGAAGACTCATAAATGGTATTAACCCCAGTGACGGGTAGGTTTAGGGACGGGATTGGGGTAGGTCATATATTTATATATACAGTAATGTAACGTTAAGTCAACGGCGTTCATAAACACACTGAAAAGCGATTATGCGTGTTGATATGGATGGAAATGGTTGAAATGGAAATACGAATTGGCGTGTCATACATACGCCATTTCATGAGATCAGTCTGGATAATTGGTTCGATCTGATTGTCATCTTCCCATGCAATTGACCCTTTGCTGGGAGTTTGATCGACAGGCGATCAGACCAATCATAATCCGCCATCCGCCGAATTCGCCATTTTTGTCCGACAAAGCACTCAGGAGAGTTTACTTAGTAGATTAACATAGGATTTGAACTTGAAAAGCATGTTCATTCATGTTTATTTGATGCTATACGTTAACTAGAAGGAAGAGATGTTCAGTTCGCGAGCAGCTTTAACTGAGGCTCTACAGCGCTACAGCCAGAAAATGGAATTTATTGTTTCAATTTCTTTAAAAAAATGACCAAATTTGGCAGTGTTCTCTCTGCTCCGTGCTCCGGTATATTCCACTGAGTGAGAACATTGTGGGGGGTGAGAGAGGCGTGGGTTGTCGGACATAGCAACAGTAGTTAAAGAAACCCGCTAACAGCTACAAAGGCCGAATCCATTGGAAACAGTCGGAGTAACCATTGTCCCAACACCCAGCCATCACCAATCCTGCTAGCACAGTTAACATCGCTGACCATGAACATCATCGTCCCTGACCAGTGCCGTCAGTGATCCCCACCTTGCAGTATGATTCCTTAACTTACTATTTGTAATATATATTCAGTGTCACGTTTGGCTATGTATCAGATTTAGGTTTTCATGTCACAGTTATGTTCCTGGTTTTGTCATGTGATTTTCTGATTTCATCATGTGATACTGTAACGTACCCCTTTTGTGTTATGTTATGTCTCTTTGCATCGTTTGTCAAGCCTGTTCTGTTCATAGTTATGCCATGTTTTAGTTTGGTTTGTATTGTGTTTCAATAAACTGCACATCATGGGTTCGCATTAAACTTATACCTTCAGTGAAGTAGTGTTAGTGAAGCTGTCATAAAGCCAAAACAATCTCTGTTGCTTTTACTGTTATCACTGTAAAGATGACTTGACTTGTTACTTTCAGTCATATAATCGTTATATAGAATGGCAGTATGGTACACATTTAACATGATTCCTTATTGCTGGCTCCTCAAAACTCAAGACCTGCATTATTGCTGATGCTCCATTACATACGGTAGCAGTCCTGGGGGTATTCCAGAAATTAGGTTATGTGACATACATACCTGACTTAGTTAAGGTTAAGTAAGTCGATAACCGTAACTATCGGATCCAAAAACGGAGGTAAATATCAGGGTATGTACGTAGCCACAGCAAATTGCTCTCTGAACATAACACAACTGCTCTCTGCAGGGCCTGTAGGGCCAGAGAAAGATTCCTATAGGGGATGAGGTGAGGTCTGGGAGAATTTGGCTCGCAGGAACCTAACGTCAGGTCATGCTTTCCCAGGGACCTGTCACCCACCGCGTTGTGGTCAGATTGCGCCAGCCTCTGAGAGAGAATGTCCTTCTTCAGGGGAATCTGCCATCAGTGTGAGGACCGGTTGGGCCAGTATGGTGCGACCATTAGGACTTGTATTAAAAACTTTTAGTATTAATTATTAAAATATTCTAAAACATTTCAGGAAATAAAGAGATGGAAAAAAGAATGGTAAACGTCATAGGTCTATTGTTATTATAAACTTAAAGTAATCATTTGAAGTATTTGCAAATATATTAATATGCACACATCCACTCTTTATCGTACATGTCTCTTAATTTATTGTCTTGTTGCTATTCATATTTGGGCTAGTTTGGGCTATTTTGTTAGGTCTTTTTGATTAGCTATTTTTGATCGTGGTGGTTCTGTTACACTGACTGACCTGGCAACCCTTGGTGTCACTGCATCTACAACAGAAGGACTTTGAAATACTTGTGCTCCAGTACCTCTTCATGCAGCAGAAATATGTTGCATTGCGTTGCATCCTTTTCACAGTCTAGGTTGCATCCCCCTCTCGACTCTATCTCTTATTTGTGCGCCATTACTCCAGTCCTCCAGGAGTCGCAGATCATCACCGAGAGTGCGTGCGAGGAAGAGGCAGGCAGGAAGAGGGAGACGCAGCACTGGAGCACCGCGTTGAGCTGCTGGACATAATCAAACATGTCAATATTTACACCTACAAACCAGATCAGGCTAACAAATGTTGCCATCGTCAGGATGAAGAAAGGAGGGAAACGATTTGAAATAGCCTGTTATAAAAACAAAGTGATGAGCTGGAGATCTGGAGCGTGAGTCTGTTATGAAAAACTCATACGATTTTTTTTTTTATATTGTGTTTATTTTGTGATTATAGCTATTATAACAGTGTTTAAGTCTTACATTACTGATATATCAATATTGTAAAGACTTGTATTGCGTACTTTTGATTGTTTTTGTATAGATAGATAGATAGATAGATAGATAGATAGAAATAGCTTTTAAAGAGTGCTCACACTATGGTACCAACAGTACCAACACTTACTAACTAGCGCCAGTTGGTTTACATGTTTTTTTCCAGTCTGTTTCACGGGTTCTCGCAGTACTCTGCAGTGCGCAGCACGCGCTTATCGTGTTTTCAGAAATGACGCATTTGCAGTGCGCGGCTGTTTACTACAAACACAACATTCATTCTTTATTTTTATTTCAAATCCAAACGTGTCTTTTTCACTGTACATTTATACAATCTTTCATATACATATTTACTTTTAAAGAAGGACACCAGGTGTGTTTAAAAACAATAACTAATAGATGCAAGTTACCATACGTTCCCAAGTTGATCTTTGCTTACATGAAGTATTGCACATTTTTATTTTATTTTTATATTACAAGTTTTATGAAATTTTATGTTTAAATATGCACTATTTTGCTACATTTATTGAACAAAAATCTGAACATTCGAACATCCCACAGGTTAAAAAAGTATTACTTTTTTTAGGGCTGTCAAATGATTAATCGCGTCCAAAATAAAAGTTTGTGTTTACAGAATATGGGTGCACTGTGTATAATTATTATATATATATATATATATATATATATATATATATATAAAATACACAAACATGTTTGTATATATTTAAGAAATATTTTCATGTATATACTGTATATAGATTTAAATATAATTTATATTATATATATAAATAATATTTTTTTCTTAAATACCGGTATACATGCATGTGTGTGTGTGTGTGTGTATATATATATATATATATATATATATATATATATATATAATAATTATACACAGTGCACCAACATATATTATGCAAACACAAACTCTTATTTCTAAAAGGGTTTTACAGAAGATATTTTGGACATCACTTTGCATCACTCCAAAATCTGAAAATAATGCCAACAACCAGAAAAAAAAAAGAATTGAAATTGTTTTAGTAATAAAACGTTTATATCAAATTATATATGAACTAACGCCTTTTGTAAAATACGGCTTCAGAATATAGACAGCAATAAAACTGTAATTGTAATTAATTGTAAAATTGTTATAGAATTGTAAAAAAACTAAAAATCAAATACAGAAATATAATTACAATACAGTAGAATAAAAAACTTAGTAATAATTATGTCCTGAATTCTTCACTGGCAAATGTTAAACCCTCAAGCTGTATGGGTTTTTTTTTTGTTTTGTAAGTGTAAGTGAACAGTTTTTTTCTGGTTTGTAAGTGTAAGTGAACACAGCAGGCGCATTACATTACAAACAGCCTTTTTCTATTTGAAAAGCTATATAGTAATATATATTTGTTTTATTTTAATGACTACTTATGATGCAGTTAATTGATAGCAGTTTTATCAACCCACAAACTCCCAGTTGGGAAACGCGATTTGTAACGTTATTTGATGGAATTTCATGATCACTCATGACATTAATGTAATGCACAAATCAACTGTGCCTCCAGGGAGAAAGACCTCGATGAAGTCCTGCAGACAAACACAGTGTTTGTGAATGTGTCTAAGGGTCAAGTGGCGAAGAAAGAGGACCTGTCAAATGCTTTCGGCACAGATGACTTGACAGAAATATGCAAACAGGTGAATCAGAAGACGATTGTTTTTATCGTTATAATCAGTTGACACGTTTTCTACGAATCCTTAACTGTTTCTACATAAATGGCTTTTATTTTCAGATTTTATCCAAAGGAGAACTGCAGGTGTCAGATCGGGAGCGGCAGAGTCAGCTGGAACAGATGTTTCGTGATATTGCAACTATTGTGGCAGAAAAATGTGTGAATCCTGAGACCAAACGGCCCTACACAGTCAGCCTCATAGAGAGAGCGATGAAGGACATCCACTTCTCCGTCAAGGCGAACAAAAGCACTAAACAGCAGGTCAGTAGACCTTGATCATGTGACGATCTGTGAACTGATCATTGAAGAGGCCACTAACATCAAATCATGCTTGTTTGTGACGTTTGACGGCAGGGCTTGACATTAACTTTTACTCACCAGCTTTCCAAAGTTACTAACCACTCAGCATTCATGAGGATGACCTGACTTGACTTAAAACCCATTTTCAAAAGTTTGCGTTTTTCAGGCCCCCAAAATGCCGTTTCTGTGTAGATGAACGGCCAAAATACTTAAAAAGTTTTAAATGTTGAGACATTGATGATGCTGAAGGTCAGTGCCGCCCCCTCCCCAGGCTCTCGAGGTCATCAAGCAGCTGAAGGAGTCCATTCAGATCCAGAGAGCTCACATGCGGCTGCGCTTCGTCCTGCCAGCCAAGGACGGGAAGAGACTGAAAGAAAAGCTCAGACCCTTAATAAAGGCAGTGGAGGAAGAGGACTTCCATGATCAGCTGGAAATGGTACGAGTCTTTCGTTCATTACGCTTTATATACTGGATGTCAAGGACGTAAACCGATATCATTGGTCTATAAACGAGGGATATGCCAGCATGATCAATTAATAGACTGGTTATCCAACAACAGACTAGTTGAAAAGTGAGTTTAGTGAGTGAGTTTAATATGTTTAGCAGTGGTGCGTTAAATGAAATGTAATTTTGAAATAACAGAAATGTGATTTTTAGAGTCAATGTAGTATTTTTCTGCAGTCTGTTCTCTCTTTTTAAGATGTGCTAGTGTACTTGCTTCCGGCTGTCAGTCAGAACAAGTGTCAGGCTTTTATAAAATGGCTTAAGTAAAAAACAAGCATATCACGACAAAGAGACCAAAACTACCAATGCCGGGAACATTTCACTGTTCTCTGTACCAATTCTAATACATTAGCAAAAACTCTGGGAATAGTTCATCATTAACTATTTTAAAATAAATAAAAAATTAAATTAAATGCAACACTTTACTATGAGGTTTCATTTGTTAAAATTAGGTTGCTACTTTAGTTTTGAATTAACAATAAACAAAACTTCTCCAGTATTTATTAATGTTAGTTAAGGGTAATTTCAACATTTACTAAAACATTAAAATTTAAAGTTGTATTTGTTAACGTTAAGTAACACAATGTGAACTAACATGAATGACTTTTTTTATTAACTAACAATAATAAAGAAAAGATGAATAAATACTGTAACAAATGTTAGTTAATACATTAACTAATGTTAACTAATGAACCTTATTGCACCGATAAAATGCTAACAGTCGTTCAGATTATTTTGTTATAATTTGTCATTTATCGTAAGTTTGGATTAATTTGTGCATTTAAATAGATGTAAATCCAGTAAATGTTCAGTGTACTGAACCGTAAATTGCGTATGAGAAGGACAGAGGACGTGGCCGTCACGACCTCAACAACTACACACTTCACTTTCCTTTAAATTTGTCCATTCCCCACAATTATATGTGAATTAATGTGAGGACTGTTTGTGCTACAATGGAAATGAAGACAGAGTTGGCAGATTTACTGTGGCGTCTAAATATCACATTTTGTTGCCAGCTATTTTGACAATAATGGCTGTATTTTTTAGTTATTTTCAGAGGACATTAAGTGTATATACTGCTATACAAGCAGCACATTGTCTACTCTAAATCAATATATCCAAGTTTAATTTCTGTAGTATTGTCCTATGAGAAGATATACTAAAATATTTGCTGAAATGTGAGGGTTGGACTCACTTTTGTGAGATACTATAGAGGGTATGCGTGTGACGTCACCGTCGGCCTGCAGTTCCTCACAGTGAGTGGCAAAAAGACTGAGCGGCTGAATATGTATTCAGTGTCAATGCCCCGAAAAACAAACACAACACATATAAAGTGGGAAAGAGCTTTGCGATTGACTTTACAACTAGATTTGACAAAAAATCAGAGGTATATTTTCACAGACTCCTATAGAAAGAGGAGCAAATGGATCGCTGCAATTCACAGAAACAACTGGACTCCAGTCAGCGAAAGGTGGACTTGTGTCAATATCTTTTCTGAATTTAGCTGTAAAACCATACCCATATATTTTGAATTGTTCAATTAAAAAAAACTCATCAATTAAATATTTATCATTGCATATTCTGCATTATTGGATGTTTTTTAATAAACACTGGCCAAAAAAAAAACAAACTATAAAGTTTTATGGCTGCTCACGCGGCATATCTTTTGCCACTCAGTCAGGCTGAGGTGGGTTGTTCCGGCGGGAAAGTGACGTCAATGCATTCCCTCGCTCTCTCGCTCTCTCTCTCTATATATATATATATATATATATACTGGTATGTGTAATTATGGCATTGTATATTTTCCCCTTTTGTCTGAGCTAAGGTAACTGTGTGTCCTGCCTCCAGGTGTGTCTGATAGATCCAGGCTGCTTCCGTGAGATCGATGAGCTGATCCGCTGTGAGACTAAAGGAAAGGGAACGCTGGAGGTCCTCAGTCTCAAAGATGTGGAGGAAGGAGACGAGAAACTAGAATAACCTCTTCATCTTCACCTGCTTCAACACATTAAACTATTGCCCATTCATTTAACACACAGAGCCTTTTTAATTGAGTTCTCTTTTGCAACTGAAACAGGCTTTATTAACAATTCTAAATTGGTGAATATTTAAAATTATGTTCCCAAAAAGACAACATTTAGCATGTTTGCAATAATTTATTTTCTGTGAAAATTTGAATTGTTATATTAATAAGAGAAATTTTAATAATATACAATAAAGCATTGTCACCTAGTGCTTGTGTTATCATTTTAATGTGCTCATTTGGTGCCAGAGAATATAGTTCTTATAGTTTATTAGTTAGCTGGTTTTATAATTGAATGATGTAAGAAAAATATATGAAATTAATTCAAATCAAAATCACTTTGAGGCTGCTTAATTGGATCACTTAAGGGCCATTCCACCGAATGGGTGGAATAAACTTTATTTTTGATCTTTTTCAACATTGATTCTAATACTACACATATTTAACTATTCAAAATGTGTATCGGTCAATCTCAGGCAACTTTTTATTTTTATTTTTTTTTTTACAAGGTTTAAACAGAATATGGACGCATGTTTTCTCAATCATGTTACCGAAAATCACGTGTCATTTAAAAAGCAAGTTTAGAAGGACTCCAATTAATTCCTTTGTTTTCCCCACAAGAAAGTGTTTATTTTAAAGAAATTGTTGGTTATATGTTCAAAAAAATTATATTTGTGCCAATAAAACCACTATTAAAGGTTCTCTAAGCGATGTGGGGCCAAAACATTTTTTGTCACATACATCAAACGTCTCCTCACTATCGGCTAGCTGCCTGTCCAATAAACACACTGTAAAAAAACGCGGTCTCTATAGACACCACAGGCTCCACAAACGCCAACAAAAACAATCATGTCTCACCCGTCCTGGACCACGAAACCTAACAAACAGTGTTCCAGCCAATCACTGGCAAGAAGTATTTGAGGGTGGGTCTGGGGGGTTAGTGCGCGTGCACATGAAGGGGGTGTGTGTGTGAAGGAGATAGAAGCATCAGAGGGAAGTTTGAAAAATGGCCGACACACGACCAAAGAGACGTCGTTCTGAAGAACAAATGAAAAAGAAGGAGTCGGATAAAGAACATGCGAAGTTCCGAATTTACATCGGTAGCAAAGCTTTTTAACGATGACGAGAACTCCGGCGGCAGAAGGTCTTCCAGTCCGACATTCAGGTTGCTCTGTTTTTGCTGGACAGGTGGGTAACGTTAAATTGTTTTTTTTCTTCTAAACTGACGCTTATGTTCGCCAAACCCACACAAGGATATAATTAGCTAGACATGGACGTTCACAATTATTTCAGGAAGCACGGAAGGGAGGGGGAGGAGATGAGATGCGGAGGAGGGAGGGTCTAGCTAGCCTCCGATTTGTTTGAAAATATTCCGAACGTCAACACCCAGGATCGCTTAGCGAACCTTTAAAGGCACTCTATGCAAGATCTGTACCTTAATATAACAGCTTCAAAGTCGTTTTGGTGGTTAACAAAGTCATAGTAGGGCGAATCATCCTGGTAGGAAAGCTTGGGGGGGACGCCGCCGGAAAAACCAGCCATGCAAGTTTGAGAGTGGCGCCCCTGACACAGCGCGTGAGAATCACGAAATGGTTTACGGCAACGACGTCACACGCATCAACAACATCATACTGTATGAAGCTACTTTCGAAAAAGGGAAAGAGAATCGGACCATGCTAGAAACCGGACAAGAGTCCACTCAGTCGGGCTTTCACTCGTTGGCGCGAGCTTAAAAGCTGCACTGGATTGTAACTGCGATGCTGACCTGGCGATCTTGTTGATGGACTTGTAAGTAAATCTCTTATTTATAAACTTGTTTGTATTTGTATACTTGTTTCTATATATTGTATGTTGCTGCACTGGCTTGTAGTATGTCATTTTTTACGGTGCTGTTCATTCATCCGTTGTTGATAATAAGACCAGTTCAATAATTCTCACATGTCTATAGCTTTCGATTACCAGAGCTTTAAGCAGACTTCCTAAAAACAGTCGTTTCTCTTAGTCTTGTTGTTTTTTTCGTTATGTTTTATTGCCGAGCTTGCCACATGAGCTAGTTTGCCAGCTGAACTCAGGTGTTGTGATGTGTATTTATCACGTATCTTTAGTCCTGTGTCTGGTTCGGATTTCTTATGACGTGTGTAAGTTACTGTTGTATCAAGTTTATCTGACTAACAGTACACTTCCCGACTGTAACTTTAAAATTGTGTTGATTATGAATCAATCAAATCTTGACGCTGTTGATGTTGATTCTTGCGATTACTATGAGGACATAGTCAATATCTCACATAATTATTAGGACATGTATAAGCCTAGAGGTTGTAAATAATTGAACACAATTTGCTATTATGATAAATTGTAATCATGTCTAAATCATAACGTCCAATGTTATGAAATAATGCGACGTACATTTAACTTGATTGATGTCATCTGACATTTTGTAATGTTTACATTACAATCAAAAAACATGAATGAAATTATACAGTAGCCTATACACTATAGGCTATTTACTTCTGATTTTGCAGAAATCATGTAAAAACGCTATAAGCCAGCAAACGCGATAGGCAACTTTATTATTAAAAAGCAGTCTAGCACTTGACAGTAGTTCAGGAGATATGCAGTAACAGGGGAATAACGGTTATTTACGACAGTGCAAGTACACCACAGCGGCTCTAGAGGTCACTGTTTTACAAAAAAACCAGAGAGTGCATAGTGTGCCTTTAAAGCAAAGGGTATTTTGATAAAAAAAAAAAAACGTCTCAGTTACGGATGTAACCCTCGTTCCCTGAGTAGGGAACGGAGACGTTACGTCAGAAGTGACGGAGAATGGGGGTTTCGCATGAAAGCCAATCCTCTTCGAGTATTTAACAACGAGCCAATGGCATGAAAATGCCTTGGGGCTACGGAATTTGCATAGCGTATCTCCACCCCATTCAGTGGGTATAAAAGGAGGAAGTGAACGCAACCGCAGTATGTCTTCGCTGAGGAGCCAAGACTGAACTCCGGCGTCTACCCAGCGATACAGCTGAAGTGGCAGGGAGACGAGGGTTACATCCTTAACCGAGACGTTCCCTTTCGTAGTCACTTCGAGTTACGTCAGAAGTGACGGAGAATGGGGGTCAGTGCCATCACGCCATCTTCAAGCTGTCTTCCAGTGCCCTGCGAAAGTCTGGACCCCTGCACCTTACCTTTTTTTTTTTTTTTTTCAGGGATCCCACTTTGACACAGGATTACCAAGGTACACTGGGAAACATATCCTGGGAGGGACATGCTACCAGATGCCTACCGAAGGAGGACTTACAAATACACATATGGCCGCATAGGAACGCATATGGAGATCACTGGAGCACCAACCGCAGGTGGCTACTAGAATTTAACTCCAGGGGTGGCAGATGGCTTGCCAAGGGAAGACACATGCTCAGAGAGGCTTACAGTGGATAATACACATGAGACAGTTACCATAGGGAACTGTGCACATGGAGGCACCTAGCCGGCATCCAGAGCAACAGCAGTGGTGCCCGCATCGTCGGTGCTTCAACGGAAGACACTGAGGAAATATCGCACTTATCCAATCCGAGGAGTGGAATGGCGAGCAAGCGAAGACACCTAAGCGGGTCCAGTACTGGCGGAAGCGAGTACGTGAGAGGACACCGGCTCAATTCGCAGATTATAGAATCTGGCGAAGGTGTTTGGTGTCGCCCAGCCTGCAGCTCTGCAGATGTCTGTTAGCGAGGCGCCATGCGCTAGAGCCCAAGAGGAGGCCACACTCCGAGTGGAATGGGCCGTCACACCAAGGGGGCACGGACAGCCTTGCTGCTGGTAAGACAAAGCAATGGCGTCCACTATCCAGTGAGACAGCCGTTGCTTTGAGAGAGCCCTTCCCTTCTAGCTCCCTCCATGACAGACAAAGAGCTGGTCTGAGGTCCTGAAACACCACGTTCTGTCAACGTAGGTGCGGAGAGCACGTACCGGACAGAGCAGTGCCAAGGCTGGGTCTGCCTCCTCCAGGGGCAGCGCTTGCAGGTTCACCACCTGGTCCCGGAAGGGAGTGGTGGGAACCTTGGGCACGTATCCAGGCCGGGGTCTCGCTCCCCTCAGGAACCTGATGACCAGGTCGTGCTTCCCTAAGGACTTACCTTCTACTGCTTCATGAGAGGCAGCAATGGCCGCGATGTAAACCTTAAGGGTGGAGGGCGACAGCCTGCGCTCCAACCCTTCTTGCAGGAAGGAAAGCACAACACCGATCGAACATCTCCGGGGGTCTTCTCCGCGAGAAGAGCACCAGCTGACGAAGAGGTTCCACTTCAACGCATAAAGGTGTCTCGTGGACGACGCTCTAGCGGAAGTGATGATTGCCGCCACCGCAGGTGGCAGCGAACTCAAACCTGCCTCGTCCCGTCCAGGAGCCACACGTGGAGTCTCCAGAGCTCGGGACGAGGGTGCCACAGAGTGCCCCGTCTCTGAGTGAGTAGATCTTGTCTCAGAGGAATAGGCCAAGGAGGTGCTATCGCGAGGAGCATGAGTTCGGAGAACCACGTCTTGGTGGGCCAATAGGGGGCTACCAACAAGACCTGCTCCTCGTCCTCCTTGATCTTGCACAACACCCGTGCAAGAAGGCTCACTGGGGGAAACGCATACTTGCGTGGGCCCCGCGGCCAGCTCTGCGCCAGTGCATCTGTGCCGAGCGTACCCTCGGTCAGGGAATAAAACTGGGCGCAGTGGGATGAGTCCCGGGAGGCGAACAGATCTATCTGTGCCTCCCCGAACTGGTCCCAAATCAGCTGGACCGTCTGGGGATGGAGTCGCCATTCGCCGGAGATAGGGCGGACCCGTGACAGCTCGTCGGCTGCCAGGTTTCGGTCTCCTGGAATGTATACTGCACGAAGGGACCTCAGGTGCTTCTGACTCCATAACAAGAGGTGGCGGGCGAGCTGCGACAGCCGGCGTGAGCGTAGACCACCCTGGTGGTTGATGTACGCTACTGCAGTGGTGTTGTCTGAGCGGACAAGTACATGTTGACCCCTGAGCAGCGCTCGAAAGCGGTGCAGGGCCAGGCGTACTGCCAGCAGCTCGAGGCAATTGATGTGCATGAGGCGCTGGGGTCCTGTCCAGGAACCCGCGGCTGCATGCCCATTGCACATGGCACCCCAACCCGTGGTAGATGCATCCATGGAGACAACGAGATGCCTGGAAACTCGCTGAAGAGGGACACCGGTCTGTAAAAAGCTGAGGTTCGACCACGGGAAGAAGGTTCGGCGGCATGCTGGAGTCACTGGAACTCGGAGCGAGCCGCGATGCCATGCCCGCCTCGGGACTCGATCGCGAAGCCACAGCCGAAGCGGTCTCATATGAAGCAAACCGAGCGGCGTTGCCGCGGCTGCGGATGCCATATGCCCCAGGAGCCTCTGAAACAGTTTCAGTGGAACCGCACTCTTGCCCTCGAACTGTCGAAGACAAGTCAGCAGTGAGTGCGCGCGATCTCCATGCCGAGAAAAGAGATCCTCTGCACAGGGCAAAGTTTGCTCTTTTCCCGGTTGACCCGAAGGCCCAGACGGGCTAGGTGCCGGAGCACCAGGTCTCTGTGTTTGCAAACCTGTTCTCGAGAGTGTGCCAGTATCAGCCAGTCGTCGAGATAGTTCAGGATGCGAACCCCGTGTTCGCGAAGGGGAACAAGGGCTGCCTCGACAATCTTCGTGAAGACGCGAGGGGACAGAGCTAACCCGAATGGGAGAACCGTGTACTGATATGCCTGGCCCTCGAAAGCAAACCGAAGAAACGGTCTGTGTCGAGGCAAAATGGAGACATGAAAGTACGCGTCCTTCAGGTCGATCGCAGCAAACCAATCCTGAGGCCGAACGCATTCGAAAATGCGTTTGGCTGTGAGCATTTTGAACGGTAGTCGATGAAGAGCACGGTTCAAAATGCGCAGATCCAGGATCGGTCGTAACCCACCGGTCTTCTTGGGGACAATGAAGTAGGGGCTGTAAAACCCGGACCTCATCTCGGCTGGAGGGACCGTCTCGATTGCACCCTTCGCCAGCAGGGTCGCAATCTCCGCTCTCGTGACCGGGGCATTGCCACCGACCATCGTGAAGCGAACTCCCCTGAAACGGGGAGGAGACCGTGCGAACTGAATCGCATAGCCGAATCTGATCGTTCTGATGACCCAGCGGGACAGCCCAGGAAGCTCTTGCCAAGCTTCCAGGAAGTGTACCAGCAGGGTCTTGCGAACCACAGACGTCCCCCCGGAGGGGCAGCGAGGCGGGTCGACTGGCATGCGCGCAGGAGTTACCCCGCCCGGATGCACAGTGGAAGCCCGCTCCCCGACAGAAGAGACCAGGGAAGGACCAGCGTTCCACGGGGGTCTGTTCTGCCGGAGGTCTGGCGATAGAGGGGGAAGGGAGTGGCGTAGTCGGGGGACGACACACGCTCCCTTCCGCACCCTCAGAGACAGAGAGGAATGAGTGGTCTGACGCACTGGGACGTCGAGCGCACTCATTCCAGTCTGTGTGCTCAGTGATGAATTCAAGTCTTTCTTTAACCAACTCAGGGTACTGCCCACCCGTGGGTGAGCAGCGGGGAGCTGAGAACAAAAGATTCTCCCCCGGTGGAGAGCCTGCTACCGCCTCCTGGGAAAAACTCACCTTCATCACTGAGCAGCCCGTCTCAGGAACGTCGCTTTGCCTGGCGTTTAGCGGGGCGTGCGGCCTGAGGGGGCTGTGACGCCTGCCTGCGGCCTCCTCCGCGCCGCGGCCCGGGTGAAGGCTGCTGCTGGGGCCGCGTGGGAGGGAGGGGAGCCGCAGGGGGCGTCCTCGGCAGCGAGCAGGGGGAGGCGTCTGCACCGACGGCTGGGTGGAGGCAGCAGCTGGCCGTCGGGGCAGAGTATGTTTGATCGCCTCCGTCTGCTTCTGGGCAGTCGAGAACTGCTGGGCAAAGTCCTCGACTGCACCGCCGAAAAGGCTAACCTGGGATAGCGAGACGTCGAGCAGACGAGTCCGCTCGGCATCCCGTGTATCTGCCAGGTTAAGCCAGAGATGGCGCTCCTGGACCACGCTAGTGGCCATCACCTGACCAACGGAGCGAGCAGCCACCTTCGTTGCCCGGAGAGCAAGGTCTGTGGCCGCTCGCAGTTCGTTAAATGCCGTTGGATCAGTCCCGCCCTCGTGCATATCTCTGAGCAGTTTGGCTTGGAAGACCTGCAAAGTGCTCATCGCATGCAGGGCGGTGGCCGCCTGTCCCGCCGCTCTATAGGAACGCGCCGCCATAGCAGACGAGAACCTACAGGCTTTGGATGGGTGCTTAGGAGGACCACGGGAGGAGGCGCTCTGTGGACACAGCTGCATCGCAACAGAGCGCTCCAACGGGGGCATCCCAGTGTACCCACGGGCGGCCCCACCATCGAGGGGAGGAAAGGCGGGGGAGGCTAGATCGCGCTCTCGGGAGGACAAAGGAGCCTTCCAAGAGCGCGTCAGCTCCGCATGCAGCTCGGGGAAAAAAGGTATTGGGGTCGGCTGTGGCCTTGCGGCGGCAGCCTTGCCCAAAAACCAATTATCCATCCGTGAGAGATCGGGGCAGGGCGGAGGGTTCCACTCTAACCCGATACTCACGGCGGCCCGAGATAGCATGGCCGTTAACTCGGGATCAGACACGGGCAACGCTGGCACTCCCGAGGGAGGCAACGCAGCCGCATCCTCATCTCCCGAGGAATCCAGCCCGCCTTGTGATGCCGCGATCGACATCGCATCATCATCTGGAGCGCCGAACGAAACAGACGGTACCTGCAAAGAGGTAGACGGCTGATTCGAACTGGTGCTCGCTGGCTCTACCACTGGAGCGGGGGGTGTGGCCCGAGGAACTAGCGTCGGGGCTTTGTTACACACCGTCACCGTCAAATCACCCTGGCCGTGAGTCGAAGAGCTTCTCGTGGAAGAAGCAGATCGAGTAGCGGGGACGGGGACTCTCACTTTTGTCAGATCATTGAGTCTAGATCTCAGTGTAGAGATGCTCATGTTCCCACAGAAGGAACATGAGTCATCCACGAACGCTGCTGCAGCATGCTGAATGCCCAGGCATACAGAGCAGCGATCGTGACCATCAGAAGATGACATGAATCGACCGCACCCAGAAGAACACGGGCGAACCATCTTTAAAAAGACATGCCACGTGCAGCTCTTTCAATGAGAGGAGGAAATTCACTCTTTCAGCGCTGAGGCTACCAGGGAGAAGGGCAAAGTCTGGCAGACCACTGCTCAGATCGCAGGCAATGCAGAGTCTCGCTGGGTACCGCCGTCACACCAACACTGAAGAGGACGCTCGTCTCGAAGAGTCTTTGGATCAGTGAGAATGGCTTTAGGAGTGAAGAGGTCTCTTGGCTCCGAAGCGAAAACATACTGCGGTTGCGTTCACTTCCTCCTTTTATACCCACTGAATGCCATTGGCTCGTTGTTAAATACTCGAAGAGGATTGGCTTTCATGCGAAACCCCCATTCTCCGTCACTTCTGACGTAACTCTAAGTGACTACGAAAGGGAACACAAAGGCATTTTTTCATTTTAAAGTCGACGAAGCCTCAAGCTTATACTTTTTAAAAAAAAATTAATTCATTAAATAATTGTATAAATCATGGGCCAAATAAAACTGATAAAAATAGTGGTTTAATTTAATTTTTTTTAGAAAAGAAAAAAACAGTAACAGGACTGAAAGTAACAGGATTGAGTTTTTAAGCAAAAAGTTATCAAATATACAGTATGGCATATGGCCACCTGATGGCCACATAGCATTGATGCTAATAGCGTGAGGACACGGAGCCATTTCTAGTACCTTACCAAAAGTTAATATTTTTAAAATAAAAAAAAAATAAATCTAAGAAAAAGTTTAGGTAACAGGACTGTATGTTGAGATTGACCTACTCATTCATAATTACAATTTCATCAATAATACAGAAATGAAAATGAGAGGAATTTTTTAGTCTCTGTGTCGTTTTTATTAATGTTTTTAATTATATGTTTTAAATTTGTAGTTAGCTTGACATTTTAAAATGTATTTTAGAGTTAAAGCTGCAATACCTAAGATTTAGATGCCGCTAGAGGGCGCTACATTCAAAACAACAACAACGGCTTTGCTTGATGACGACGTGGAGGAACGCGGAATGATGGGAACTGTTGTTTTCAACTCCACCGTGGATAAATCAGTCAGACGGGAATCGAAAATTAGTTGTCATGGATGAGGTAAAGTTCGATTTCTATAAACGTTGCGTTTAATGACATGCTTGTTTTTCATTAAACTGAAATAACCACAAGAAAAGTCAGGTTTAAAAGTAAATTAGTTACTGTACGAGTCACTGGACGAAGCTATGGTGGAGAGGGTTTGAAGGGGCAGGTCTCTTGCAAGGAGTTGACGTGGCTGGTCCTCCTTGGTAACTTTATAAAAATAAAAAATCAATTTAATGTAATGTCGTGTAAGTATTCAACCACAGCTACAGTTTCACAAAATTAACGTTAAGGGGGTCTTTAATCTTACTTAACCATGAAGTGAAGTGCCCTTGATGATGCATGAACTGTGTGTTAAGCAGAGAGACTGTACATCTCATTTCTGCTGGCCTTCAGTGACATTTACAGTACATTCACGACAGAAAGTTTCCTTCATGGCTCCTTTCATCCTCATGTGTGGGCGGACCAGGAGAAGCAGCATTACTGAGTGTGTCCATGACCGCTCAATGTTGGAAACTGCCCTTTCTCCAGGTGTGTCTTCCTGAGCTCAGTCCCCCAGATTTGTGCCATCTTCTGCGGTCTGCCATCGCAAGTCTCCAGCTGAGCAGCACCAGTCGAGGTTAACTGGACGAGCTGCACACACACTTCAGACGCAGCTTTCCCCACAGCGCCGTCACTAAACGCAGCGTCTCGTTCCCCACTCAGGGAACAATGGTTAGATTCGGAAACTCGTTTTCGCCAATTTCGCCAACAAGGATATATATAGAGAGAAATCTTTTGTAACATTATAAATGTCTTCACTGTCGCTTTTAATCAATTTAATGCCTCCTTGATGAATAAAAATAGTTTTTTCCTCTCACTGAAAATGTTAAAATGGTATTATTGTTTCCACAAATAATGTTCATCAGTGTCATGCATTAAAAATGGACACAAACAGTCATATATCATATTTTAATATATAAAAAAACATTTTACATTTTAATTATTCTTATTTACAATTTACAACAGTACACAAAGTAACAGTAAAACATTATCAATCATAAAAAAACGTATAAAATAGCACATTTGCGTTTGTAAAATGAGTGAGCTGGGAATGTTAGAAGGGCTTTACATTCAGGGACTAGAGATGTGTGCGCATACAGAGAATGAAACATGACAATCAGACTGCTAACAGTATTCAGATATCAGTGATGATGTAAAAAATGACAAGAGAAAGCCCTATAAAATATTTCGAACACGAGATTTGCTTAGTTAATTAAGGTCACTGTTTTCTAAAAGCAGGTTCTAGAATAAAAAGGCATATTTGATGCGATGCATGTACTTGTTGAGATGGTATTGGCGAGTTTATGCAGGGGTGTGTGTGTGTAATGCAAAAAAAAAAAAAAAAACAGTCATATGCTTCATCCACAATACTAGAATGCTTTTCCTTTTTGTCTTTTCTTTTTCATTAAAATCACAAACTCTGTTAATCCCTCTAGTCATAAAAACCCGGCAGCCATTTTGGAGAAAACCGTTTCCGAAGCTCACTAGCAGCTCAGATGGCATTGTGTCGTTCGGGTCCTGGTTGTCTTGTGAACTGAATCTTTGAAAGGCAGAAAAAACATGCAATCAACATACAGAGTAACTGCTTACAAGCGAAGAACGGGATAAATGAGCTAAACATCACATTTTTAATGTCGGCAGTGCTCGAAATCACAGACCAAAACAAAACCAGACATGAGTGCACATTAAATGGCTGTTGCATTGTTTTTCGGAGAAACAAACAAGTGTGTGGGAACTTAGCGGGAAAAGATTTGTTCATTTTGATAAACGAGTCACAAACGTGCATCACAGAACAGAGCAAGGCGAGCATTTGTGCTTATAAAACTTAAACTTTGTTATTTATTTTTTAAATGAGCGATCATTTCGCTTGATAAGACCCTTATTCATCATCTGGAATCGTTTAAAGCCCTTTGAACAGTTTGCAGTTTGCACTGAAAGTGTCTTTTGGACCTTGAACCGTTTGGTTCCCATTGAAGTCCATTATATAGAGAAAAATCCTGGAATGTTTTCATCAAAAACCTTCATTTCTTTTCGACTGAAGAAAGAAATACATGGACATCTTGGATGACATGGGGGTGAGTAAATTATCAGCAAAAGTTTTTTCAAAAGTGAACTACTCCTTTGACACTAAACTGCCAATGATGTGTCAGCCACTGGGAGACAACATACGCTTGTCATCCACAGGACTGTATTAAGAGAATGCCAGTAAAGATTTGTAAAAGTATTTGTCCAAAAAGAAACTTTTATAACGTAACCATCCTTTTCCGTCTCATTCTAGCGTTTAATGTTGAGGAGCACTGTGTGTGTGTGTGTGTGTGTGCGCTGACCTGCTCATTCATGATGGCGGAGAGCTCAGTCAGCATGTCTTTATAGTGAGCTTTCATCTCCTCCTGATACTCCAGCTGGTCTTCTTTTATGAGACGCTCGTTCACTTTCAGGGCCTGCCCACATGCGTCCGCAAACTGCCTGAGCGACGAGAAACAGCCAATCAAACCACACCTTTGTGCTCATTTATACCTATATCCTTATTTCCTAGTGTTATTGTAAGTCACTTAAAAAAACAACAAGCAAGCGCACAGAGAGATTTACACTCTTCATAAGAGAGCGCAGCATATAGGAAGCCCACTGTTTTTATAAATCCTCGACGGGGCGGAACAATGAGTAAAGAAGTACCTGAAGATTTCTTTCAGGAGCTTGACTTGGTTGTCTGGGTATTTCTTGGCATTCTTCTCCTCAAGGAAGGCTCGGGCGTAGGCCATGGGCCCCGCATTCACCTAAAACACACAAACACTTCATGAAATTCATTCTTATTTACAATCTTAGAATAGAATAGCTAATGCCAATGTGATTCAAGAGAGAGTTCACCCAAAAATTAAAATCCTGTCCACAATAACAGAATAATAACCTCATAATGACAGAAGTCAATGGATTTCATCAACTGTTGGTTTCCAATATTCTTCAAAATGTCAAAATGTTTTTGGTCCAACAAAAGAAAAAGAAACTTAGGACAACTTGAGGGTGATTCAATTATGACATTTTTGGTTGAACTAGACCTTTAAAGGGGAAATGAAGCAGTGGATCAAGTTTACATGATTTACAAGATGGATTTCCAATATAATCAACAATTATATAAGGAACATTACAAATGTAAACATTTAGAAGAAAAAAGGAAAAAAACTTTGTATCTTTCGCCGCCAGGGTGCCGCCATTGTGCAGTTGACGTCACGGGGTTGGTTGGCTCAAGTTTAACAGGCTCTAGGCATCGAAAATCGCGACATCAAACTGTGTTTACGCCAGTGTTTTGACCGCGAACGACTAATGTTAGGTACAGATATTAGACAAAAAGACGACGTCTCATGTTATATGTTGACAAACTGCACATAGAAACATTGTTCGCGATGTCTGCCGTCAGATATTCCCGTCTCGTCAACACCATGTAAGTTAGCACGTATTTGTTAAAGGGGACATGAAACGTCCATATTTTCGCACTGGTAGTGCTAGTAACGTTAGCTACAGCCTACATATACTAGGAAAAAGTGTCTCCGCTCTGACATCCTTCAGGGAAAGCATCGCCGCTTCCACACGTCTAACGCCGCCTTCACACTGGCAGTGGAAATCAGCTCCGTAATACGCAATACGTTCCCAACGGACGTCGTACTACACAGTGAAAAGCGTCGGACGCGGGTAGAACAAAAATGGCGGAGAGATTAAAGTTTGATTCTGTCAGTTCTGTATGATCTCTCTGATTAGGGTTATGCTGCGTGAGGAAAGTTGCTCAGGACGTTGACATGTCAGGTCGGCTAAAAAATGTGATATAGTGGTCAATAGTTCAATATCTACCTTCAATTTAATTGTATTAACTGCCCTTATAAACGTTAGAAAGTCATGAAAATAAAAAATGACATCACAATTTATCATTATAAAATCAATATTTATTTTATTAAAAGTTAATAATTCAGGTTTGTTTATCAGTACCATAGCAACGGTCAACTTCCGCAGGAATTGTCGGATAGGAACCGTCCGTATAGCTTTTCGCAAGAGTTCGAATTTTTGAACGCATCCGGATGACCAACGGACACGATTTTCTTCGCACCGCACTCGGTCGGACCCGTTTCGGACCCATTCGCATGCGGTCTGCGAATCTCCATAGGAAATGAATGACTTCCGGTCGTTTCGCAGCCGCATCGGAGCTGATTTCAACTGCCAGTGTGAAGGCGGCGTTGAGCCAACCAACCCCGTTACGTCAACTGCACAATGGCGGCGCCCTGGCGGTGAAAGATACAAAGTTTTTTTCTTTTTTTCTTCTAAATGTTTACATTTGTAATGTTTCTTATATAATTGTTGATTATATTGGAAATCCATCTTGTAAACTTGATTCACTGCTTCATTTCCCCTTTAACGTAGAAATCAATCAGAAACAGCAAAATGCGCATTAAACAATTTCAAATTGCACAATGTGGAGAGAACACCGCCTGACATGCGTTTATGATGATCATGCGAGTAATTGAGGATATATATATCGATCCGCCGTGTGTTCACCTTAACACTGACACTGCCCTGTAGTTTGAGCTGCAGGCGGATCATGTCCACCTCCTCCATGTTGCACAGCTGTTTGAGTTCAGACACCTTCCGGCTCATCTCTTCGATCGCCACCTCGATAGGGTTCATCTCAGTGCTCTGCTGCTCCACCACCTCGATGCGCTTCTTCAGGAAGGGCAAACTGGAGCTGGCTGCAGGACACACGGACAGAGGAGAGAGATAATTACTCGCATTCCCATATCAACCTCGACCCGTTGAAGGACACAACGACAGACGTGAAACTGCTCTTTTGATTCTGTCAAATTAATCATATCACATTGTATTGTTCTTAAACTGACCAAAGTATTTAAAGGGAGAGGGTTACATACAGCATTTATTGCAATTACACCAGAAGTAACTAATTAAAGTACAGAAAAATTAAGAGTAATCCCTTACTATACTGTTTTTTAAGGGAAAAGTGTTTTGTCGTCTAATTCTGTCAAAAAAAATAAAAAAATAAAAAAATAGAAATCATCTATCATACTGTATTGGAAAAATAAGTATCGGCAGTCTTTCTATATTTTATTAAATACAGATTGCACACACTGCAAAAATATATTTTCATACTCAGTATTTTTGTCTTGTTTTCCAGTATAAAAATATTTTTTTTAGTAAAATCAAGACACATTTATTGGAGAATCAAAATTACTTGATTTAGATTTTGTTTTTTACAGAAGTAATTATGTAGGGTAACGCTTAAAACAAGAAACAATATCTGCCATTGGGGAAAAATAAGTAGATTTTTCTGATTTTGGCAGATTTTCCTTTCATATTTCAAGCATAAACTTAAAGACTTATTTTCTAATGCCATTTTGCTTCTCCAGTAAAAGTTTCAAAATAAGAATATAAGAGTGTTTTGATATTTATATTGGAAAACAAGACGAAAATACTGAGCAAGAAAATCTGTTTTTTTTTGTTTTTTTTTGCAGGGCACAATACTTTTTTTTTTTTTTTTTTTTAATAATTTAGTTTTTTTTCATGGGAAAATTAGAGAAAAATGCTCCTTAAAATTCCACTGAAATAACTTCCCTATCTAATATCACACAAATCTCTGAGACAGTCCTAGTCTCTGTAAACAGAGTTGAGAGAATTATTAAAAACGGCCTACAGCAACAGTTTTGGTCAAGGAAAATAAAAGGTCTATATATGAAAGTGGTTTCCTTTGGGTTCAACTTTAAAAGGTTGATTTTAAGCGCCTCACTGGTCAGGATGGTTTTTCTTTTGCACTGTTCCTCCACGTCTCCATGTTTTTTTCCAGAAAGAGTGAAGGGCGTCTCAAAGACAAAGCGATTGATGTTGTGATGGTGCTCAAAGTCGGTCTTCTTCTCCAGCTGCTCCTTTTCAGTAAAATAAGGCACTACATAGGTCACTTGAATGTAGGCAAATCTGGGGTCCAGGTCTTTAGGATTCACCTGTGAGAAAAAAAAAATAATGCACATCCTAGTTACTATAAAAGAGATTTCCTACACTGTGAACCCGAATAAGTTGGCAAAACTCAAATAATTTGAGGTAATCGGTTACATCACATTTTTAAGGTAAGAAATTTAACGTTTAAGTAAGCAGAACTTGCAGATTTTTATTTTGTAATAATACATTTTTATTGCTCTTAACTTTTAAAATTTGAGTAATCTTATTCACACACAACTTAAAATGATCATGTAATCAACTTAAATATTTTTAGTAGAGGAAACTTGGCTTGCATTAACCAGCTAATTTAAAAATGCTACTTTGCTAATTGGTGACCCAATGCTTTGATAGCATTAGCATAGCACTTTATAAATGAATTCAGCAATGGGCTCTATACATGGCGGTATTTCTGGTGAAGGTGTAAGGATGCTCGATAACTTCCGCCGATCGTAGAGTCCAATGCAATACCGAGAATTTATATTGAATTTTATACTCCATGGTTATAATAAAGAAACGTTAGTCACAAAAACAGATAAAACAGACACCCCTCGTTGTGTTTATGCTTCTTTTTAAAATTATATTAAATAAACATAACTATATATAAAATTACATCTAAACATATGAAAACCATTTTCCTCGGTTTTCCTCCGCTTTAATCTCCTCAACCGGAAATGGACGAGCATCCTTACGTCAAATGCGGAACTTATGCGTGCATATATCCCATTGAAAATATTAAAACATTCACTGTTCTCAAACCAAGCTCATGCTCCACATGACGCTAACCCCCCAAATACCGGAAACTCTTCTAAACTAGCAAAACAAAACATTAAACACTACTAAATCTCCCACTTAACCAGGGTTCCTGCACACTTTTTAAAGTAAAATTTAAGGCTTTTTAAGACCTTTTTAAGACCTGAAGAAATCAAAATTAATACCATAGATTGGGGTGTGCGATATTGACAAAAATATATCTCGATATTTTCACGTTTTGTTGATAAACACAAAACAAAAACAAAATCAGTAAAATATCAACTAATTATTATCAACAATAATTAGTTGATATTTTACTGATTGTGTTTTTGTGCTGGTGCCATGGCTGGTTTAGGCCTGTTGTTGACAGCCGACTAGCGGAGATATTTATATTTTTCATATTCTATGCAGTGGTCAGTTCACAGCAGTGACAGAAATTATTAATTAATGTGCAATATTTGCCACCTTAAATTGATTTCCAGGGCATTTTCACCTATTTATGGAGATTTTTTTTCTAAACTTATTTAGAGTTATGCATCACGACGTGCATCACATATATACAGTAATTATACTTATTTATAGAATAATATTTCATTACACAATAATTATACAGTACCACTGTTAGCAGTCAAATTAAATCATTCAATCAAAAATCCATCTTTGCAGTGCAGAGTAGACGCAGAAGCAGCCTTAGAAGTGGCATTAATATATACACTCCATTCACAATTGCATAAATCAAGCTATAAGGTTTTTTAAAAAAAATCAATATTCAATATTTAAATGTGAAAAGATTTCTAATTTTTTACTTTTAATATGAAACTAAAACCGCCAGTAGGCGGCGGCAAATCGCTGTCTTAATAAGCGAGTTGAGGGAGTCATTCATTCAACCGATTTGTTCAAACGGGAAAGAAGCAAGTGATTGAATCGTTAAAATGACTCGTTCAAGACGCGGATTTCCTTCAAGAAATCATCGCTTTCTGTTGCATTGAGACTCTGCTATGGTTTCATTTTGAAATTCTAGTCGGCGAAATAAAGGGAAAACAAACAATATCGATAATGTTATGGCTAAAAACTAACTCACAATGTCACTTTATTTTTAATTTAACTATTGTATAACATAAATATCACACTTGTGCACGGGAAAACGGCACTCTTACTGATGTGATATTCTAATATAACAACATGATATAAATATAAGGCAAAAACTAATTTGGGGACATACCTATAACCATAATAAATACATGTCTATGCCTATAAGCACACATCACGCCGTAAAAACACGAGAGACAAATGCGATGTCAGCTCACACTCACAGTGCCTCGTCCATCGTTAAAACAATAGAATATCATAATAGACATTACACATCACACACCTCTACGCACATAAAGAATTAACGTCTCGGTTACGTATGTAACCCTCGTTCCCTGAGTAGGGAACGGAGACGTTACGTCAGAAGTGACGGAGATTGGGGGTTTCGCATAGAAAGCCAATCCTCTTCGAGTATTAAAACACGAGCCAATGGCATGCAATGCCTTGGGGCTGCGGAAATTTGCATAGCGTACTCCGCCCTACTCCGTGAGTATAAAAGG
Organism: Pimephales promelas; assembly: GCF_016745375.1. Next base: position 1,662,385 of record NW_024121743.1, read on the forward strand.
AGGAAGTGAACGCAACCGCAGTATGTCTTCGCTGAGGAGCCAAGACTGAACTCGGCCTCTACCCAGCGATACAGCAGAAGTGGCAGGGAGACGTAACGTCTCCGTTCCCTACTCAGGGAACGAGGGTTACATACGTAACCGAGACGTTCCCTATCGTAGTCACTTCGAGTTACGTCAGAAGTGACGGAGATTGGGGGTCTGTGCCATCACGCCATCTTCAAGCTGTCTTCCAGTGCCCTGCGAAAGACTGAACCCCCGAGCCTTACCTCTTTTTTTTTTTTTTTTTTTTTTTTGGGGATCCGACTTTGACACAGGATTACCAAGGTACACTGGGAACATATCCCGAAGGGGACATGCTACCAGCTGCCTACCGAAGGGAGGACTTAAGAATACACATATGGCCACATAGGAACGCATATGGAACACTGGAGTACCAACCGCAGGTGGCTACTGATTTAAACTCCAGGGGTGGCAGATGGCTTGCCAAGGGAAGACACATGCTCAGAGAGGCTTACAGTGGATAATACACATGAGACGGTTACCATGGGGAACCGTGCGCATGGAGGCACCTAGCTAGCATCCAGAGCAACGCAGTGGTGCCCGCATCGTCGGTGCTGGAGGACTCAAGACTTCAATGGAAGAACTGAGGAAATATCGCACTTATCCAGTCCGGGGAGTGGAGTGGCGAGCAAGCGAAGACACCTGAGCGGATCCAGAACTGGCCGAAACGAGTACGTGAGAGGATACCGGCTCAATTCGCAGATTATAGAATCTGGCGAAGGTGTTGGGTGTCGCCCAGCCTGCAGCTCTGCAGATGTCTGTTAGCGAGGCGCCGTGCGCTAAAGCCCAAGAGGAGGCTACACTCCGAGTGGAATGGGCCGTCACACCAAGGGGCACGGAAGGCCTTGCTGCTGGTAAGACAAAGCAATGGCATCCACTATCCAGTGGGACAGCCGTTGCTTTGAGAGAGCCCTTCCCTTCTGGCTCCCCCCATGACAGACAAAGAGCTGGTCTGAGGTCCTGAAACACTGCGTTCTGTCGACATAGGTGCGGAGAGCACGTACCGGACAGAGCAGTGCCAAGGCTGGGTCTGCCTCCTCCAGGGGCAGCGCTTGCAGGTTCACCACCAGGTCCCGGAGGGGAGTGGTAGGAACCTTGGGCATATATCCAGGCCGGGGTCTCAGGAATACGTGAGAGTAAGCCGGCCCGAACTCCAGGCACACTTCGTCAACAGAGAGTGCGTGCAGGTCCCTTACTCTCCTGATGGATACCAATGCAATCAGGAGTGCTGTCACATAGGACAGGGCAAAAACTCTACCGACTGCAAAGGCTCCAGGGGAGGCCTCTGCAGAGCACCCAGGTCTACTGAGAGGTCCCCAGAGGGCAGGAGGGGAGGGAGGCGGATTTAGCCCCCTCACTCCCCTCAGGAACCTGATGACCAGGTCATGCTTCCCATAGACTTACCTTTCACTGCATCATGAGACGCGGCAATGGCCGCGACATAATCCAAAGGGTGGAGGGCGACAGCCTGCGCTCCAACCCCTCTTGCAGGAAGGAAGCATGACTCCGATCGAACATCTCCGGGGGTCTTCTCAGCGAGAAGAACACCAATTGACGAAGAGGTTTCACTTCAACGCATAAAGGTGTCACGTGGACGACGCTCTTGCGGAAGTGATGGTTGCCGCCACCGCAGGTGGCAGCGAACTCAAACCTGCCTCGTCCCGTCCTGGAGCCACACGTGCAGCCTCCAAGATCGGGACGAGGGTGCCACAGAGTGCCCCGTCTCTGAGAGAGTAGGTCCGGTCTCAGAGGAATAGGCCAAGGAGGTGCTGTCGCGAGGAGCAAGAGTTCGGAGAACCACGTCTTGGTGGGCCAGTAGGGGGCTACCAGCAAGACCTGCTCCTCGTCCTCCTTGATCTTGCACAACACCCGTGCAAGGAGGCTCACTGGGGGAACGCACACTTGCGTGGGCCCCGTGGCCAGCTGTGCGCCAGCGCATCCGAGCCGAGAGAGCCGCGGGTCAGAGAATAACTGGGCGCAGTGGGACGAGTCCCGAGAGGCGAACAGGTCTAACTGTGCCTCCCCGAACTGGTCCCAAATCAGCTGGACCGACTGGGGATGGAGTCGCCATTCGCCGGAGATGGGACGGGCCCGGGACAGCTCGCGGCTGCCCGATTCCGGTCTCCAGGAATGTAACTGCACGAAGGGACCTCAGGTGCTTCTGACTCCATATCAAGAGGTGGCGGGCGAGCTGCGACAACCGGCGCGAGCGTAGACCCCCCCTGGTGGTTGATGTACGCTACTGCCGTAGTGTTGTCTGAGCGGACAAGCACATGCTGGCCCTAGAGCACGCTCGGAAGCGGTGCCGGGCGAGCCGTACTGCCAACAGCTCGAGGCAATTGATGTGCATGAGGCGCTGGGCTCCTGTCCAGGAACCGGCGGCTGCATGCCCATTGCACATGGCACCCCAACCCGTGGTAGACGCATCCGTGGAGACAACGAGATGCCTGGAAACTCGCTGAATAGGGACCCTGTCCGTAAAAAGCTGAGGTTCGACCACGGGAAGAAGGATCGGCGGCACGTCGGAGTCACTGGAACTCGGAGCGAGCCGCGATGCCATGCCCACCTCGGGACTCGATCGCGAAGCCACAGCTGAAGCGGTCTCATATGAAGCAAACCGAGCGGCGTTGCCGCGGCCGCGGATGCCATATGCCCCAGGAGCCTCTGAAAAGTTTCAGTGGAACCGCACTCTTGCCCTCGAACTGTCGAAGACAAGCCAGCAGTGAGTGCGCGCGCTCGTTCGTGAGCTGCGCGGACATGGCGACCGAGTCTATTCCATGCCGAGAAAAGAGATCCTCTGCACGGGGCAAAGTTTGCTCTTTTCCCGGTTGACCCGAAGGCCCAGACGGGCTAGGTGCCGTAGCACCAGGTCTCTGTGTTCGCAAACCTGAGCTCGAGAGTGTGCTAGTAACAGCCAGTCGTCGAGATAGTTCAGGATGCGAACCCCGTGTTCGCGAAGGGGAACAAGGGCTGCCTCGACGATCTTCGTGAAGACGCGAGGGGACAGAGCTAACCCGAATGGGAGAACGGCGTACTGGTATGCCTGGCCCTCGAAGGCAAACCGAAGAAACGGTCTGTGTCGAGGGAGAATGGAGACATGGAAGTACGCGTCCTTCAGGTCGATCGCTGCAAACCAATCCTGATACCGAACACATTCGAAAATGCGTTTGGCCGTGAGCATTTTGAACGGTAGTCGATGGAGAGAACGGTTCAAAATGCGCAGGTCCAGGATCGGTCGTAACCCACCGGTCTTTCTTGGGGACAATGAAGTAGGGGCTGTAAAGCCCGGACCTCACCTCGGCTGGAGGGACCGTCTCGATTGCACCCTTCGCCAGCAGGGTCGCAATCTCCGCTCTCAAGACTGGGGCATTGCCACCAACCATCGTGGAGCGAACTCCCCTGAAGCGGGGAAGAGACCGTGCGAACTGAATCGCGTAGCCGAATCCGATCGTTCTGATGACCCAGCGGGAACCCCGGGAAGCGCTAGCCAGGCTTCCAGGAAGTGAGCCAACGGGGTCATGCGAACCACAGACGTCCCCCCGGAGGGGCAGCGAGGCGGGTCGACCGGCATGCGTGCAGGAGTTACCCCGTCCGGATGCACCGTCGAAACCCGCTCCCCGACAGAAGAGACCAGGGAAGGCAGAGCGTTCCACGGGGGTCTGTTCTGCCGGGGGTCTGGCGACAGAGGGGGAAGGGATTGGCGTAGCCCGGGGACGACACACGCACCCTTCCGCGCCCTCCGAGACAGAGAGGAATGAACGGGGCGACGCACTGGACGTCGTGCGCGCTCATTCCAGTCTGTGTGCTCAATGACAGTGTCAGCTTTTCCTCAACCAGCTCAGGGAGCTAGCTAGAACAAAAGATTCTCCACCGGCCCTCCACCGGGGAAGGAGGGGCCCTGCCACCGCCTCCTGAGAAAAACCATGACACTATCACTGAGCGGCCCGCCTCAGGAACATCGCTTCGCCTGGCATCTAGCGGGGCACGCGGCCTGAGGGGGGGCTCTTTCTTGGGACGCTTACCTGTGGCCTCCTCCGCGACGCGAACCGGCTGAAGGCTGCTGCTGGGGCCGCGTGGGAGGGAAGGGAGCCGCAGGGGGGCGTCCTCGGCGGCGAGCTGGCGGAGGCGTCCGAGCCGACGGCTGGTTGGAGGCAGCAGCTGGCCGTCGGGGCAGAGAAACCGCCTTCGTCTGCTCCTAGGCGGTCGAGAAGTGCTGGGCAAAGTCCTGGACCGCACCGCCGAACATTATGATGCTCCTGGACCACAGCGGTGGGCATCACCTGACCAAGGGAGCGAGCGACCGCCTCCGTGACCCGTTTAAGGACAAGGTAGGCGACAGGCTCGCAGCTCGCTTGGTCCGTCACCTCCTCGTGCACATTCCTGAGCAGCTAGCTTTGTAGGTGCTCATCATATGCAGGGCGGAGGCTGCCTGTCCCGCCGCTCTACAGAATCGCGCCGCCATAGACGACGAGAACCCATAGGCTTTGGAGGGGCATCTGAGAGCAACCGCCGGTTGACCGGGGGAGCCCCAGCGTACCCACAGACAGCCGCATCGCCGAGGGGAGGAAGGGCGGGGAACTAAGCACGCTTTTTTTTTTTTTTTTTTATTTATTTATTTTTTAGTGCGTGTCAGTTCCGCATGCAACTCGGGGAAAAAAGGAAATTGGGGTTGGCCGTGGCCGTAAGGCGGCAGCGTTACCCAAAAACCAATTATTCAGCCGCGAGAGATCGGGGAGGGGCGGAGTTCCACCCCCACCCGATGCTCACGGACGCCCGAGATAGCACGGCCATCATCGCGGGATCAGACACGGCGGCGCTGACGCTCCCGAGGGAGGCAACGCGGCCGCATCCTCACTTCCCGAGGAGTCAAGCCCGCCTAGTGATGCTGTGATCGACATCGCATCATCATCTGGAGCGCTGCCCGAAGCAGCCGGTGCCACCGAAGAAGCAACCGACTGAATAGAACTAACGCTCGCTGGCTCTCGCACTGAGGCGGGAGGTGTGGCCCGAGGAATCGTCGGGGCTTATCCCACACCATCACCGTAAATCACCAGGTCCCCGGGTCGACGGGCCCCCTATGGAGGAAACCGATCGAGCGGGGGGGACCGGGACTCTCACTCAAGTGAGATCATTGAGTCTCGACCTCAGTGTAGAGATGGTCATGTTCCCACAGAAGGAAAATGAGTCATCCACGAACGCTGCTGCTGCATGCTGAAATGCCCAGGCATACAAAGCAGCGATCGTGACCATCAGATGACGACAGAAATCAATCACACCCAGAAGAGCACGGGCGAACCGTCTTTAAAAAGACGTGCGCGTGCAGCTCTTTCAATGAGAGGAGGAAATTCACTCTTTCAGCGCTGAAGCGACCAGGGAGAAGCGCAAAGTCTGGCAGACCACTGCTCAGATCGCAGGCGATGCAGAATCTCGCTGGGTACCGCCGTCACACCAACACTGAAGAGGACGCTCGTCTCGAAGAGTCTTGAACAGTGCTTTCAGGAGTGAAGAGGTTCTCTTGGCTCCGAAGCGAAAACATACTGCGGTTGCGTTCACTTCCTCCTTTTATACTCACGGAGTAGGGCGGAGTACGCTATGCAAATTTCCGCAGCCCCAAGGCATTGCATGCCATTGGCTCGTGTTTTAATACTCGAAGAGGATTGGCTTTCTATGCGAAACCCCCAATCTCCGTCACTTCTGACGTAACTCGAAGTGACTACGATAGGGAACTTACGACTGAACTGACATTTGCCAACTTTCTTCTCTCCTCCTCTCCTGTGACTGTCTCGCGTGCAGGAGACGGACGTTATTCTGCCGCGAATGTGACGCGAATTGTCACGTGAACAAGCAAATCCACAAAGATAAAAATTAATACGTACGCAAATTAGATGGTTTTAATTTGGAAAACATTAAGATATGACTGAGTCGAAGTGTCATCTAAAATTTAAGACCTTTCATACCTAAAAATAAGACTTTATAAGACTTTTAATGGCCTTAAATTTTAAATATCTAATTTAAGACATTTTAAGACTTTTTAAGGACCCGCGGGAACCCTGTTAACATTAATCTGCCACAAAACACTTAAAGCAACACCACAGAACTTTTCCTCTTCGTCGCCCTACTGGTTGGAAACAAAATTGTCCATTACCGCTGTCGTAAATAATTTAGCCTACCGTCGCATACACGCTCGTTGTTTATCCAGCACCGGCTTCGGAATGAACAATGTCCACAGACAAGGTAGAGTATGTTACATGATTCCATGAAAGGATGATGTATTGTGACATCAGAAACGCAGAAAAACGAAATAATGACTATTGATTAACAAATAATGAATAATGATTAACAAAAAGGTAAAAAATGTTACATAGTGTTGCTTTAATTTTAGCATTTACTCTCCCTTTTAAAGCAAAGCATGCTGGGAAATAGAAATCCCAGCCCAGTTTCAGATAAATTAAGTTTGTCTAAATTAAAAGAAAAAGTTCATAGAACTCAAAACGATTAAACAATTCAACTTACTTAAAATGTGTCAGTTTTGTGAACTCAAAAGAAAAATAAAGTTCTGAATACTCATAACAGTTAATTTGATTAGACTAATTTGTATAATGTAAGTTGGGCCTACTCAAACCAATTAATGATTTTACAAGGCTTCAGACAAGATATTATTGATGGAGAGGAAGAAGATCAGAGAAAGGCAGCAGGACACACCTTGTTGGAGTCTTGGATCATCTTGACATTCTCGGCTCCAAACTTGTCGGAATAGAGTTTGAGGAGTCTTTGAGAAATCTCCGACAGTCCTGTGAGCTTCGGCTCCTTGTAGATAAACTCCTTGCTCTCCTCCTCCTCAAAGAAGCCCTGTCGAACACAACATTACACATGACCTAGAGATCGCGGGGCAGGAAGAGATGTATAGCGGCTCTCACTGAAGCCCGATTAGAGATCGGTGTTAAAGTTAAAACGACAGCAGTGTTGGACAAAGCACAATAATGAAGGTTAACGGCACATTTAGATGTCTCTGTCTGAAACACAACTGCATTTACCTGAAAGCACTCACAGTGTACACAGAAATGATTAGAGGATTCATTTCCAGGAGAAGTGTGGAACATGTTTTATCAAACCACGTGTGCCATATGCCACACACATTATTAGCATGTAGGGAGATTATGAGTGTTAAACCGTAAAAGGGCTGAGTGCGGAACAACTTAAATGAACCAAAGATGAGAAAACTTACCACTGCCTGATATATACAACACACAGGAGAGAATAGAGAAGTGTTTAAATACATTGATTTCTGAGATAAGCGCTGGGGGAAATTATTTTGGGTCCTTGAATGGACAGTAAATATTTATTTGCCTTCAAATACTTGGATTAATAAACTTGAATAATTGAGGGTACTCATACTCATTATTTGAGTTCCATTTTCTATGATGTTTCATGCCATTTTGTATTTGCTTTAATTACCCCCCTATGACCATTTTAAAGTGCTCCTATTATGCTATTTTAAAGTCTCCTAATGTTGTTCTGAAGTCTCCTACAACATGCATCAAATGGAAGAAAAAAAAAACACTTTAATTTTCTATAATATACATTGCACATCACAACATTATTGGTCAGATGGCTCAGTCTGTTGTGATTGGTCTACTCTGTTCTGCTCTGATTGGTCAGATGGCTCAGTCTGTTGTGATTGGTCTGCTCTGCTCTGATTGGTCAGATGGCCCAGTCTGTTGTGATTGGTCTATTCTGCTCTGATTGGTCAGATGGTCCAGTCTGTTGTGATTGGTCTGCTCTGCTCTGATTGGCCAGATGGTTCACTCTGTTGTGATTGGTCTGCTCTGCTCTGATTGGCCAGATGGCCCAGTCCGTTGTGATTTGTCTACTCTGCTCTGATTGGTCAGATGGCCCAGTCCGTTGTGATTGGTCTACTCTGTTCTGCTCTGATTGGTCAGATGGCCCAGTCTGTTGTGATTGGTCTGCTCTGCTCTGCTCTGATTGGCCAGATGGCTCAGTCTGTTGTGATTGGTCTACTCTGCTCTGCTCTGATTGGCCAGATGGCCCAGTCCGTTGTGATTTGTCTACTCTGCTCTGATTGGTCAGATGGCCCAGTCCGTTGTGATTGGTCTACTCTGCTCTGCTCTGATTGGTCAGATGGCCCAGTCTGTTGTGATTGGTCTGCTCTGCTCTGATTGGTCAGATGGCCCAGTCTGTTGTGATTGGTCTGCTCTGCTCTGATTGGCCAGATGGCTCAGTCTGTTGTGATTGGTCTACTCTGCTCTGCTCTGATTGGCCAGATGGCCCAGTCCGTTGTGATTTGTCTACTCTGCTCTGATTGGTCAGATGGCCCAGTCCGTTGTGATTGGTCTGCTCTGCTCTGCTCTGATTGGTCAGATGGCTAAGTCTGTTGTGATTGGTCTGCTCTGCTCTGATTGGCCAGATGGCCCAGTCCGTTGTGATTGGTCTACTCTGCTCTGATTGGTCAGATGGCTCAGTCTGTGTTGTGATTGGTCTACTCTGCTCTGATTGGTCAGATGGCTCAGTCTGTTGTGATTGGTCTACTCTGTTCTGCTCTGATTGGTCAGATGGCCCAGTCCGTTGTGATTGGTCTATTCTGCGCTGATTGATCAGATGGTCCAGTCTGTTGTGATTGGTCTGCTCTGCTCTGATTGGCCAGATGGCCCAGTCCGTTGTAATTGGTCTGCTCTGCTCTGATTGGTCAGATGGCCCAGTCCGTTGTGATTGGTCTGCTCTGCTCTGATTGGTCAGATGGTTCAGTCTGTTGTGATTGGTCTGCTCTGCTCTGATTGGCCAGATGGCCCAGTCCGTTGTGATTGGTCTACTCTGCTCTGCTCTGATTGGTCAGATGGTCCAGTCTGTTGTGATTGGTCTGCTCTGCTCTGATTGATCAGATGGCTCAGTCTGTTGTGATTGGTCTGCTCTGCTCTGATTGGTCTGCTCTGCTCTGATTGGCCAGATGGCCCAGTCCGTTGTGATTGGTCTACTCTGTTCTGCTCTGATTGGTCAGATGGCTCAGTCTGTTGTGATTGGTCTACTCTGCTCTGCTCTGATTGGCCAGATGGCCCAGTCTGCTGTGATTGGTCTACCGCTTACAGCGCCTGTCTGAAGTTAAAACGCTCATTACCAGAACTGAACTTCAGCTCCAGAGGCTTCCTAAAGCTCAGTGATTGTACACATAGTACAAGTAACGATGACTCCGATTTAAATCTGAGTGCGAGTCCGATGATGAAACATGGGAAGAACTAGTAATTCAACGCAGTTAACAGATTAGAGCATTGATATTGATCAAAATTGACCTGATCAACATGAAAAATAACTAATTTCACCATAAAATCATGAAGTGATCTGTTTTGTGATTCACAATCACTATATAAAATTCTGCGCTGTGAAAAAAAAAAAAACCTTGAAAACACCATGTCCCAGATCTAAAAAAGTTTGCCTCCTCCAAAGCCACTTTTCTAAAGAATTTTCGCTTTTGGTGTGAAAAAAATCCCACATTAAAAATTATACAAACACTAATTTAAAGCTCTGCTTCAGGATCGGAATTGGGAACCAATGGGTAACAACTGATCATTTCCACTTTTTTTTCTCCAAAATATGATTTCAAGAGTTTTTGAGCGATTGAGTGTCTTACCTGTCCATAGAAAGCCACACGATAGTACCGACCAAACAGACGTTTCTCTGAGTTCACAACCTCTGTCACCTTCAGGTATGAGCGGTGAATGTCATAGTACAGCTCCGATAACCGCTATTGGAGACACACACAGTTGATAAGCATGCTCCCTCGTGTTTCTTTTATTTTAAAGTCAACCAATAAACAGTCCAAGTACCTTGAAATCTCGTCTCTTCTCAAAGACCGCTATAACAGGTTTGTTGATCTCTGCAATGAGCTCGTATCTCTCAGACTTCCAGAGGTAATCCACACACATCTCTAACTGCTCCACCAGTGTGTCCTACCGAAACAGAGACATTATTCAGTGTGTATGAGAGACATTTAAAACTACGATTCCTCTGAAATGTGCAAAGTGAGAGTGCACCTCTGTGTAAGGAGTGTCCTGATTGCCAGCGTCTTCTTTCATTGCTCCCTCTTCTTTAACATTCGGAGATATATTCATGAAGGCGGCCCAACCCATACTGAACGATGCTGCATTTTAATACACAAACACTGGTTATTAATTCATCCATCTTACATCTACCCATCCACCATCATTAGTCCTTGTATTCCATCGATTCTCAAATCAGTTCATATTCATCTTTCATCCAGTCTTCACTCATCATTCTATCAATCTTCACATCGCAGACAGCAACATAGTGTCGGCCCAGAACCGGCCCACATCTGGTACACGTGGAATTCACATCTGGGCCGACAACATATCGCTGTCTGGGATCCAATCATCCATCAATTCATTCATACATCCACTTTACTCCCTCTGTTAAATCATACATTAACAATTCAAATAACCAGTGCTACCATTAATCATAAACAAACTCTTTCTTTGCATTGTGATAATATCACAATATGTGGCACATTACAAGGATGTTTGTAATCATGATAACGTGATTTGGTGAGCTGGAAACAGTGAGTGCTCGTGGACACGTCATTCACATTCACGTGCACGGTTGTTCACATTATTATTTCTACAGGGGTGACGGGTGCCTTGCACAAGCAAACATTCTGGAAGACCTTTTTAGAAAAAAATTGAAAACACAAACATAAACTTTACAAATATACCCGATTATAAGAACTGAGCAACGAGCCCATTTCAAGAGTTACACTAATGGAAACACGTGTCTGAAAACTATTAAGAGCCGCTGTATTGTATAAGCATGAGACAAATGTGCACTCTGTTTACATACACTTGCTTCCTGTAGTTCCTTTAATAATAATAATAAAACAAGCTGACGTATGCTGCCTTCACTGGAAGCACTATTACCATTAGTCAATACTACTAACAGATGTTTTGTCAAGTTAAGAGCCCGACTGAATAGTTTACCTGCCTTGCTTTTTGCTTTTACTGTTAAAAATATATAAACATCCTCCGAACAGGATGAACATTCCCAGACAGAAACATAATGTCGGCCCAGATCTGGCCCACATCTGGTACGCGCTGAATCCACATGTACCGGATCTGGGACGACACCATGTTGCTGTCTGGGTTACATACAATAAAATGCAATATTTACACTGTCAATCTGGCAAATGTAGGCTTATGCCGCAAGGTTTATGTTAGATTTCTCTGAAAATAAGTCTTATCAGCACATTAAATATTTCTTAAAGTGATAGTTCACTTTGAAATTACCTCAAGGGCATCCAAAATGTAGGTGTCTTTTTTTCCACAGCATTTTCAATTTGATATTTTTCAGTCAAACCGTTGTTGTCTATCAGTCATACACTGGAGGCTAAGGGGGTCCACCAAAAAGCATGCACAGAGAAGTCAAAATGAAACATGATTTAATGACTCGTAAATGTAAGTACACATTGATGGCCTAAGACACGAAACGAGCGTTTTTTGTGAGAAGACGAACAGTATTTATATCGTTTTTACCTCTTGTAATCACAGCCATGACAAAATGATCTGACGGCACGGGCGCTTCGGAAGTGATCGCTTGCGCGCCTACGTCACTCTTTGTTTATACAGAGATTTCGGAAGTTTTACCTTTCACTAAACATATTTAGATATACGGGAAACCGCAATGGAAGACGATTTCGGTATATCTAAATATGTTTAGTAAAAGGTAAAACTTCCGAAATCTCTGTGTAAATATTGAGTGACGTCACACGCAAGCGATCACTTCCGGCGTAACATTGAACTGATTCAGTTCGGTTCAGTTGGACATTGAACAACTGATTCAGATCACTTGGACGTCACTGTGATTACACGAGGTAAAAACGATATAAATACTGTTCGTTTTCTCACAAAAAACGCTCGTTTCGTGTCTTAGGCCATCAATGTGTACTTACATTTACGAGTCATTAAATCATGTTTAATTTTGACTTCTCTGTGCATGCTTTTTGGTGGACCCCCTTAGCCTCCAGTGTATGACTGATATAAGCCATGTTTCCATCGACACGGTTTTATCCGAATTAAGTGATATCGAATGAAAAATGCCTTATGGAAACAGTAAAATTCGATGAAATTTCATGAAAATCGACTCAAATGAAATACGTTCGGTCTCATCGAATTTTCTCTTGATCGATATACGGCTAATGCGATAAAAGCTGATGGAAACGTTATTTGCCGAATAAATAATGAATTGCGATTAAGTTTTATGCCCTTTTATGGTTGCAACACGTCAGAAGACGAGTTCATTTCCGGCCAGTCTGTTTGCGCACACATGGCGGATGTCAACAAAGACAGATGTATAAGTGGACAAAGCAAAAAGATGCTTCAACCAAAGGGTTTCCGTAAACCACGATCTCCCAGAACTGATTGAGCGCTCGTTCCCACGCCACAGTCACCTCCGCTGTCGTCGGGCATACGTGCATCGTCATCATCATAGCAATGTTTATAGCGTCGCTGTTTTCTTAGGTTAGTTTTGCTTGTTTTTACGTGGCTTGGTTGAGTTGTAATGTAGAATGTGGTCTGTTATTTCTAGTTAACAGACTGCGGCGCTGCTAGTATAACACACCGTTGCCATGGACGCAGTTCAGAGACGGAACAGACTATTTTCTTTAGCAGAAGCAATACTCGTTTTTAAATCAATAAACTCGTTTTTAAGTCAATATTTTGTGTCAAATTATTGATTTATTTATTTATTTGGTTGATTTATATGTAATAAGCAGGATATTATAGCGAGGCGGTTGTTATAGCGAATACAACAACCGCCTCGCATACATTATCCCATTCATATGTCGCACATAAGCATTATTAGCCTTCAACTTCTGAAATATTGATCATTTTTTGGTAGATGGTGCGATCCGTTTTGTCAAAACGTTGTTCGCAAAAGTTTGCTTGAATCTTGTTCGATTTAGTGCGAAAATAAATGGAAACACCTTAAAATGTCTCAAATCAATTCGATATAGCAATTTGATCGCAAAACAGCATGTGACGTCATTACGTACAGGTTTTTATTCGCTTTAAAGCCGTTGGATGGAAACACACTTTCACCAGCTTTATCCGCATGAGTTTTTTAACCGAATTTCAGATAATTCGATTGACAAGTGGATGGAAACATGGCTATAGACAACAACGGTTTGACTGAAAAATATCAAAATTGAAAATACTGTGGAAACAAAGACACCTACATCTTGGATGCCATTGAGGTAAGCTGAAACATATCAAAAATTAATTTCAAAGTGAACTATCCCTTTAAGAACATCTGGAAACTTCATATTAGTCCTTAGCACAGTATTGTATACCACAGAAAACAAGATACAAATTATGAAAAATATTTGTTGTAGTGTGCACAAACTAACTGAGCAGCACGGGTATAAATATCTTAATTAAACCTGTCCAAAACCTAAGCTTTGCATCCTTGCTGCAGTAAGTATTTAGATATTTTACCAAAACATTTTAAGGAGTTAATATTTGCCTCATTTGCCTTTGGTTCGCTTACTGGGCATTGTTTTCTGTAAAGCTGCTATGAAACAATATGAACTGTGAAAAGTGCTACACAAACAAAACTGCTGCTTGAAGAAGAACAGACGTAGCTCTATACTAAGTAAATGTTTTAGTGTAGACAGTAAGACACATCGGGACCCCTGAAGGGGGGGTCAAGAATACTGCAGGTCAGGGCAGGCGGAGGTGAACTCACATTCTCCATCTTGGGGAGTTAGTAAGGGGCTACAGTTAATTACACAGGCTCCCTCTTTGCTCACACTCGGGATCCGACCCTTCTCAGACTTCCAGTAACCTGTGATTGCAGAGTGGCATCAGGTTTAACACAGGTTTACTTGCAAACTAGCGCTGGGCAGTGTGACAGCACACCGTATGCTAGGGTAGAAGAGTCCGTTCAAGACATTTAGCTATATTCTTAAGAATAATGATAAGGAGTAGTGAAATTTCCATTCACTAAATTATCTAAACAAAATAAAAATGAATTTCCAGCAAAAATAACTATATGCTGTTCCCATTATATTCAATTAGTCATATTTGAATAGGATTTTAGTCATACTGCCCAGCCCTATCTTAGACTCAGAACGAAGGCATGCATCTAGTGTAAACTAACTCACACTCATGCCCGCATGCACATGCAAGAGCCAGACAAACCAGCACAGAGAACGCATCTGATGACAAGGCCACAACAGCTCACAGTATGAGGAATAAAGCAAGTGGCAGGAAGCAGATAGGAGCATTTTTCATTCATTATGAAGTACAGCACTGAAAAAAAACAACAACAACTGAGCAGCAATGATCAAGAAGCATGTCAAAAGAAAGCTCAATAGGGAGGTTATTCATGCTGTTCACAAAAAAAAGACATAAGCATGCATCACGTAAGTACTGTGAGGTGCTCACCTCTCCTCCTCAGAGACTCTGCTATGAGTGCCGAGATGTGGATGTAGCACATGGCCGCCTGGAGAAGGAACACAGTGTTTAAAATGTCACATAAACGTCCGAATGCTAAAGTTCATGTAAACTTGGTTATCCTCTGATTTTGACCTCAGACAGGTCTCCGTTTCTGACGTGGATCTTGGCCATGCTCTCCAGCCAGGTGCGCCTGAGCTCAGGTGTGCTGGCGTAGGAGTTGGCCAGACTGTACTGCAGGTCCACCAACATCTCCGGGTCCTTCTCATGCTCTTTCATTTGGGAGGTTGCCATTAGGACCGTGCGTATCCTCTTGGTCAGGTCCTTCACCTCAGCCGGGAATGTTGTGTTCTGGAAGAAGGCAACATAACTTTTGTTTAATATTACAATAGGTTGTGTATTTGGGCCGTTTTTGTTTTATACCATTGCTCTAAATCCTGTTTGAATACATTTACTCATCCTTCCCTCAGGTCATTTTGACCCGAAACTCATTTTTTGAAATTGTTTAAAAATTGAGTGTTCATCAAAAGGGCAAGACCCTAGGACTTTTGTCACACTTGAACCATGAATACACACAGCAAATTTTTTAATGGATTTTCTTTTTGGAGTTTTGTGGTTGAAATTTAAAAAAGTAACAAATCCTTCCTTTGCGGGTCAATTCGACCCCCCGAGGAATGAGAGGAATGCTTCAGTACGCATAGAAACATGTAAAAATGCTCAAAATTCAAACTAAAAATTCTAAAACTTTACCAAGATATTATTTTATAAATGTCTACATGTGTATCTGAATGCATCCTGAAGAAAACCTGACTTTAGGACCCAGAGGAACAGCTCATTTTGCTCCATATAGACAGAGCTATAAGGCCATGACTGGAGTCATGAAATATCATGGCTGGAGTCATGAAATATCATGTTATATAATTTTATTTCCACAAGAGGTCAGTAAAGACACGCAATGTAAGATATTTTTAGCTGAATTAAAAGTTATGCATGAAATTGTGTTATTTTGAAGGAATGTGTAAGGAATCTGTGGGGAATGTGCTTAATGACTATTTATTTGTTATTTATTGATCAAATCTAGTCATTTTAGGATAAATAAAATAAAAAAATAAAAAAATTCATAAAAAAAAATGTAAAACATAATGATAAAATTGAAATAAAATAAGCGTTCTAGACAAAAAAAAAAAAGTATAATTTTAGGGCTTTTCGGGTCATTTTGACCCACGAGGGAAAGATGAGGGTTAAATATGGCTCCTCAAGGTCATTTTCTTCAGTGAGTGACATCAAACTTCATTGGGGGGCTGGTCTTGAGGTGCCATATTTGAACACAAATGCAGAAGACTAAAAGGGAACATTAATATACAGGAATTGGGGAAGCTACTCTGAAACTGTAGTTTGAACAGCTACTCGTGACTTCAAGTAGTTAAGCTACAGTCAAGCCACCCTTCTGAAAAAGGAGTTAGCAACACTACAAGTTACTATCAAAAAGTAGCTGGCTACCATTAAAACTACTTTAATATAGTTTACGAGGACATTGTATATTACAAATAAATGGATAATTGTTAATAAAGAATGTTTTAAGTAAAATAGTTGGGGTTAAAACCACAATATAATAAAATACAACTGTAATTTCAAAGGTTAGCCTGTTGTTTTATTGTGTAAAATATCCAAAGACAGCCGACACACAATACTCTGAAACGCTTTATTTTGATGGTCCCTTCTGAATAGTCTGCTGACTATAAGTAACTTTGCAACTACATGTCAACTAACTCTGTTAGCGGACTAATACAGTTTTACTGTATAACAGACTAAGGCAGATTTATCTGTGTAATTAATGAGAAACACAGATTCATCATCGTAATTAAAACAGAAATAGACATTTAATATATTTTCGGCTGAATTCATTTGTAGCTCATAACAAAACTAAACTTGAGTCTTCTTCCTCATGCTGATTGGTACATGCATGCAATGGTATTGTCACATTTTTCATATTGTAGTACCACCAAGTCTCAGACAAGTGCATCAATGCAACCACTTAAGAGTCTGTATAAACAAGCATTGAAAGTCATGGATAAAAAAACCTAATTACTGTAATATAGTTGAAAAACATAACCTGTTGACTTTTGAAAATTTCCTGTTTATGTCTAATGTTGGGTTAGTATACAAGATCATTCATGGCTTAGCACTACAATCTCTCAAACAATATGTAACAACAAGCAGACCAGGCTCAAGGTTAAGAGCTGTTGTGTTTAGTTAAAGCAAAACTGCTTTTCAGTAAAGGCAGCTGGCATGTGGGATTCTTTACCAGTGACAATGCAGTACGTTAAACATTTTTAAAGGTAGTGTGAAAATATGATTAAAGGACAATCAGGTTTGAGCTATGAGACATTGAATGTGGTCAGTATGTTTTTTACTGTGTGTATGGTAAAATTCTTGCAATAACGGTTTGTTTATTTGTGTATATGTTGGTTATTATGGTTTCATTGTAATATTTTGCACTCATAGTTTGATTCTGTGGTTTGAACAGTTCTGTTTGGCGGCGCAGACATGACACTGCAGCTTTAAAGTGTTGTTTTTGCGAAACTCTCACTTTAAGTGGCGTGTCTCCATTGGCGAAGTTGTTGATGATGGCCAGAGACTGCTGGAAGCGTGAACCCCCGATTCCTACATCCGCGATCAGCTGACTCACAGCTTTAATCACCTGGAGGAGAAGAAAACACACACATCGGTCTCTCAAACTCCCGTAATCCCCAAACCAGCCAGAGAGCCACCTCTATTGCATATCTACACTAATGCACTGCCCACTTATATCTACAGTAATGCACTGAACACATATCTACACTAATGCACACACATGCAAAAATAACGATAGTCCACTTTACACATTCTAAGTTCATGTCAACTTGCTCTCATTAGAGTATTAGTAGACTCTCTGCTTAATATCTGCTATCACTTTATTTCGATGTTTCTCAACAGACATTATACTGACTAAGGCCGGATTCACATATAGCGCCTAAAAATGCGTAGAAAACGCTGGGCGCGCCGCATTCTCCTTTTTCCAAAACGGATGCGCTCTGGTTGGTTCTTGTCACGAGACCTATTGTGCGCTTGAGATGTTTTTATCTCGACGCAGCGCGGACGCGCTTGGAAAAAACGAGCGCGTCGCACCGCGACCGCGTCGCTTCCATTATGAGCGCGCATACCACGCGCCTACATTTGAAATAACGAACTTGAGCGCGCAAAAGACGCGACATGTGAACCGGCCCTAAGAGTAACTTTGCAACTACAAGTCAACTTATTCTCCTAACCCGAACCCAAAACATACTGACAGTCTACTAATACTCCAGTGAGAGTTACGTAGTTGACATGTAGTTGCAAACTTACTTCTGGTAACACTTTACTTGAAGGGGTGTGCAAAAGACTGACATGACGTGTATGGCAAGTGTCATTAAGTGTCATTCGCTCAATTATGTCATTTTTAATGCAAATATGACATTGTTTGAGATGTCTTTGTTACACTGTAAAATCTAACATTGTTCTTACTAAGAATTTTTTGTTAACTTTACTTAAAGTGCAATAATTTGTTGAACTTACTTCAAATTTCTTAGTAATCTGTACTGTTTGCATGTGTGCTTTCGTTACTCAGAAAAATCTTGTAAACATTACTTGACTGGTTTGAGTACCATTTTCAATTTGTATTCGCTCATTTTCCAGTCATCTTGAGTGTTATTGTCAATACACCTAAATATTTTTGGGAGAACATCAAAATTCTTTAGTTGACTTGTTGATTTCCCTTTCTCACCATTTTTGTGATTGATGTTCCCTTTGGTTGGGCACTTGGAACTTAATTTATATTATTGTTCTCTTCCAATTTTTTGCAGTGATGCAACTTGAAATCATAATTATTTGATTTCAAAGGAAGTGAAGTAATTTATATATATATAACACACATACTTAAATTAATTAATAAATTATATATAACATAAATATATTTAATGTATAATAATGATCTTTTAACAGTTTATTGCTAACGCTTATGGCATAAATCTTTAATTGGGTTGATATAATCCCTCTATATTTGTGACAATATTTTGGTTGAGTCACACACAGACTTCAACATTCAGCATGCAAACCACAACAGTGGTAACATTTAAAAAAAAATCATTTAATTAATTAGACATTACAATTTTATTTGCTGTCTCTTTTCAGTATAACCCCAATAACGATAGCAAATAAAATTGTAATAAAGCCAAAAATAGTAAAATAAAGCAATTAATTTATTCATGCCGCAATGCACTCTGGGAGTACACTTCCTCGGTTCACAGATACTGGAAAGTAAAAGATCAAGTATAGTATAGAAATTATTTTAAGTTGCTGGAACTCTCTTGTAAGTGTACAGTCACATAGTCACATAATTTCACTTTACTCAGTTTTTTGAGTGCAATCGGTTTGCATGCTTTTTTCAAGTAAGGTGTACTAATTGGATTTTACAGTGTATGACACCTTGACATAAACCAATACATCATAACCTGTCAGTGTCTTTGTCATGACAACTTGACATTACTAAGAAAACGCAACCTGTCATAAACATGACATAACAGATTAATTATCAAACTTAAGAAACCACTTAGCATAACATTACATTAACATTGACATTGGCTCTCATGAGGCCATTATAACATTTTAATAACAAATACAATTTGTACCACTGTAGTTGAGGACACAGTTATGTTAACCCATGAAGGAAAAAGTGGTTTCTTACGTTTGATAATTAATCTGCCATGTCATGTTTATGACATATTTATGACAGGTTGTGTTGTCTTAGTAATGTCAAGTTGTCATAACAAAGACATCTAAGTCAGTGTCATATTTGCATTACAAATTTAATAATTGAGCGAATGACACTTAACGACAGTTATCACAAACATGCAGGAAACCTCCTTCATATTCATAACATATGTCATGTCAGTCTTATGCACACCCCTTAAAAGTGGACAATGAAGATAAAGTGGACTGGAGATTACCTGCAGGTGTGAGCGCACGATGCACTTGCCCTTGGTGAATTCGAAGTTCTTCCTCATGAGGAAGTAGAGCAGCGCGGCGGCTTCGGTCTGTGTGGAGCTGGAGCGGTGACTGCAACACTTCAGGATCTCGTAACACAGGCTGCCACACAGATCCGCTTTCCCCTGGAAGAACGTGGACGGGAACTGAAGAGCGAGAGCACGTGAACAAGAGGCCGAGATCAGCACAGGGATCCGCTAGTTCAGGTGTGTTTGAGTAATGTTTCTAAAGCACGTTTAGATAGGAAGATACGTGTCCAGTAGCAGGATTGAGCACCACGGGTTCAAACTAAAATGTTTGTGATGATCAGTACACAGTGGTCATGAAGCTGTAATTAGCATTATTTTTATTTAACGCATACGAGACCCGAGCTGGCAAAAGGAGTGGAAATGCACACAGGATAATTTCGAGCTACAAGCAAAACAAATGAAAAATTGCCATTTTGAGGTTTTCACAAAAATAAGTTTGTCTAATGGTCCCAATGCTCCGAATAACAATTAAACATCTGAAAGTATCTTTATTTGTGTGTTTTCTGTTTGTCCATGAAAAACAATCTGACTCATAGATGAAGCGTGTTCACAAAGACAACGGGCAAACCCGATATACACATAATTGGTGAGTATTCATGAAAACATTATTTGTTATGTCAATGTGAATGTTTGGTTGACTGTTGGGGAAAAACATCTGATGTGTAACATTATATTAGATCCGTGCTTTACAGTAGGTCTTGTGTGGGTTTCATTAATGTTAATCAAACAATTGTGCTATCATGGAAAACAAGTTTATATAGGTATTTAGGATTTTTTTTTTTTAACCTTTATTTATCCAGATAAAATGTTTGAGAACCACTTCTCATTTACAAACATGACCTGGAAATATTTGGGTTTGACTTGGTGTATGCCAAATTTGATGGTATTACCAGGAATTTTAAGTTATGGTTGTTAGGTGATCTTGTTTTGAAATCTTCAGAAAACTTTAAAGGGTTAGTTCACCCAAAAATGAAAATTAAGTCATTAATTACTCACCCCCATGCTGTACCAACCCCGTAAGACCTTCGTTCGTCTTCGGAACACAAATGAAGATATTTTTGATTAAATTTGAGAGCTGTATAACTACCACATTGGCTCTTAAAGGACTGCCTCTTGACGGCCCAGAAAGTTAATGAAGAAAATGTTTAAATATCCCAAGTGACTACCGTGGCTCAACTATATGTTTATCAAGCGACGCGAATACTTTTTGTGCGAAAAAACAAACAAAAATAGCGAGTTTATTCGACTATTTCTTTTCTTCCTTGTAGGCCAGAACGAGACTTCCTTAGATTTCCACGACGCATGCGCGAGAATTGCGATCTGAAGTGGTGTAAGCTGATGTGAGCAGATCGCAATTCTCGCGCATGCGTCGTGGAAATCTAAGGAAGTCTCGTTCTGGCCTACAAGGAAGAAAAGAAATAGTCGAATAAACTCGTTATTTTTGTTTGTTTTTTCGCACAAAAAGTATTCGCGTCGCTTGATAAACATATAGTTGAGCCACGGTAGTCACTTGGGATATTTAAACATTTTCTTCATTAACTTTCTGGGCCGTCAAGAGGCAGTCCTTTAAGAGCCAATGTGGTAGTTATACAGCTCTCAAATTTAATCAAAAATATCTTCATTTGTGTTCCGAAGACGAACGAAGGTCTTACGGGGTTGGTACAGCATGGGGGTGAGTAATTAATGACTTAATTTTCATTTTTGGGTGAACTAACCCTTTAACTTGATTTCTCTCAAAATTTACTTTGATTCCAACAAATCATGCATCATGTAGAAGTTTTTTTTTTTAATAGAGAATGGCAATTTTTGAAAATGTTCTCATTGCGACTCATTTTGCCAGCATCGGTCACATATAATTTGTTCTTATGACAACACTACACATTTCAGATGTCTCTCTTTCTCTCTCTCCAGAACCAGGATTGGCTCTCATATGCCAGATGCCAGTCTCTGTCGCTCTGTAAAATCATTTTGTTTATACCATTTCTGATGTGGCGGCTGAATGCAAGGAACATTTTGTATATGCATCTCCGCAAAAAAGCTTCTAGGGAAAAACACTTTAAGCATCCTAGATAAACTTCCAAAGGCAAAGATGTTAGAAGTTGCATGATTCATGACTCATAAACATTAGTACGTTTTGGTCCACTAAAAAGGAGTTTACACGCACCGGATGGCCAGAGGTGAACTCAATAATTATAAAATCAGGCAGAAAATGGGCAAATTCGGTTTATGCTTTTGTGTTCTTTTAATTCAGTTATAATTCAAGAGGTCACCGAGCGCTGTATTCATTTTCTACTGGCCACAAGTCTTCATGTGATATGAATTTGCAGATTGGAGTTCTCTAAAACTTAAACTTTGGATTGAGGCGAAATTCACATGAGCTTGTATAAATGTAAATATAATAATGATTTTTGCTGTGATAAATTACATTTAAATTTAGAAATCACATTCTGTCGTTGCTCCCTTCAATTGTGTCCTAAACGGCTATTATATGGGCTACAGTTGCTTAACTTCAAGTGCTCTTCCCTTCAGAGTGAGCAGGGCTTTACGAGTGTAATGCACACAATAATTCCTTGTATCTGCTAAATAATACCAGATTTGAAGATCTATGTAGAAAAAGGGGTTGAACCTTCTGAAT
Source organism: Pimephales promelas (assembly GCF_016745375.1). The sequence goes on from NW_024121743.1 coordinate 1,684,641, forward strand.
GAAGAGGCGCAGGGCGGTGAACACGTGTCTGAGGGTGCTGGTGGACTGGTTGATCTGGAAGAACAGCAGGTACGTGTCAAACACTTTTTTCATCAAGGAGTTTTGCCCTTCATCGTGCTGCAGCTGTTTCTGTAGAAGAAGAGGAGCAGGCGCACGTCATGTTGAGACATTTACTAGCATCTTTCATTTAAATCAAAATTAACATTGATGTTGGCACATGCAGCTTGACACAATCTTGAGTCATTATTTCATAAAAACGGTAAGCATTGAAGTCATTTTGTTTGGAAATATTATTGTTAGGACAGTATTTGAAGTGCTTTTGTCCACCCAATCAGAGTCAGCACAGGAAAGCAGTTTGTGGTCGAGTGTAATATAAGAAAAAGATACAATGGAGAAAACATCTTTAGACAGTCAGCATTTTTTTTTTTGTTCCGCTCACACAGAAAAAAACTGGTAACACTTTATAATAACTACACGCTAATAATCATTAGTTAAGCATGAGTAAACCATTAATTCATCATTCATAAAGCATTAATAGACATTAATAAATACAGCTATAAATGCTTTCTTCTTGATTTAAAAGCATATCTATAATTTGTTTAATAATTGTATTTTCATACTATATTAATGATCAATTTATCATTTCTAAATGAAGAATTGCATTTTTTATAAACCAGTTATTTAAGAGTTGTCCGTGGTTCATACGATTACTTAGAGCGAGTAAGTAAATGATTAATAAACTATTTAAATGTACATTCATACATCTTATTATTCAGACATATAGTGATGGTTACTTAATGTGTTAATAAATGCTTTATTAACGTGTATTAATGCTGTAATTAAGGATTAATTTGGGTAGTTATAAAGCATTTAGTAGTGGTCAGTTAACTATTTTTGTGACCTAATATAAATATTTCTATGTTCTGTATCACTGTGTTGTGTTTGTTACATTTTACTGTTTAGAAGATTGACGAGTCTTTAAATCGCCTTTATAAATGCTTTACAAAGCATGAATAGTCCTCACTTTAGATTAGCTCACAAAAATAGTTAACCGACCACTAATAAATGCTTTATAACTACCTGTATTTACTACATTTACTTACACTTTCCAAGTGGTCTTATAAATGACTGACAACTCTTAAACAGCTGGTTTGCAAATAATGTTATACTTCATTTAGAAATTATTAATTGATCATTAACAAAGTATGAAAATACAATCATTAAACGCATGCTTATAAATCAAGAAAAAAGCATGTATAGCTATATTTATAAACTGCATATTAATGTCTATTAATGTTTTATAAATGATGTATTAACTGTTTACTCATGCTTAACTAATGATTAATAGCGTGCAGTTATTATAAAGTGTTAACAAAAAACTATTTGATATTCATTATTTAAAAAAAAAAAATCTTGAACAATATGTTGGAAACATTTAGTACCTTCAATTTTAAGTATTTCTTATTTAAATGTTGCCTGGCACTTGGTCTTAAAATCAAATTGTAGAAAATGTACATTTTATTTAAAATGTAATACAATTTCTTCTTCTACTTCTTTATTATCTTAGACATCTTCACTTGTCATTGATCCATTTGAAAATAATTGAATGTTTTTTCATATAATTTCTTTCTGTGTTCCTCTTTGTGCACTCATATTGAAATTAGTATTCTTTATTTTTTTTAGATTTTTTAGTTTTTTAGTATTTTTGTTTTCTGAAAGAAAAATCAAAGCCAAGCGAGGTTTTGGCTTGTTTTCTATCTGAATACCATTATTTTTCTTACCCCATTATCACATAATCTTGCTTGTTTTAAGCAAAAACTCACTTAATTGTTGAATATTGTTGAAAATAAAGTTTTCATTTTCTTTAGTAAACAAGATATAGACCATTTCACAAGATGTAAACAACACTGGTCCAGAAGCACTTCCTGTTTCAGTTTTTTACCACTACATAAAAGCTGGGATAAAATACAACCTACAGAACATTTTAAACTGAATCAAAAAGTTAAACAAACATCTTTAAGGTGTTTTCTTTACATGTAAAATAAAGAAAACAGTTACAAACTGAAACAGGAAGTGCTTCTGGACCAGTGTTGTTTACATCTTGTGAAATGGTCTATATCTTGTTTACTAAAGAAAATGAAAACTTTATTTTCAACAATATTCAACAATTAAGTGAGTTTTTGCTTAAAACAAGCAAGATTATGTGATAATGGGGTAAGAAAAATAATGGTATTCAGATAGAAAACAAGCCAAAACCTCGCTTGGCTTTGATTTTTCTTTCAGAAAACAAAAATACTAAAAAACTAAAAAATCTAAAAAAAATAAAGAATACTAATTTCAATATGAGTGCACAAAGAGGAACACAGAAAGAAATTATATGAAAAAACATTCAATTATTTTCAAATGGATCAATGACAAGTGAAGATGTCTAAGATAATAAAGAAGTAGAAGAAGAAATTGTATTACATTTTAAATAAAATGTACATTTTCTACAATTTGATTTTAAGACCAAGTGCCAGGCAACATTTAAATAAGAAATACTTAAAATTGAAGGTACTAAATGTTTCCAACATATTGTTCAAGATTTTTTTTTTTTAAATAATGAATATCAAATAGTTTTTTGTTAACACTTTATAATAACTGCACGCTATTAATCATTAGTTAAGCATGAGTAAACAGTTAATACATCATTTATAAAACATTAATAGACATTAATATGCAGTTTATAAATATAGCTATACATGCTTTTTTCTTGATTTATAAGCATGCGTTTAATGATTGTATTTTCATACTTTGTTAATGATCAATTAATAATTTCTAAATGAAGTATAACATTATTTGCAAACCAGCTGTTTAAGAGTTGTCAGTCATTTATAAGACCACTTGGAAAGTGTAAGTAAATGTAGTAAATACAGGTAGTTATAAAGCATTTATTAGTGGTCGGTTAACTATTTTTGTGAGCTAATCTAAAGTGAGGACTATTCATGCTTTGTAAAGCATTTATAAAGGCGATTTAAAGACTCGTCAATCTTCTAAACAGTAAAATGTAACAAACACAACACAGTGATACAGAACATAGAAATATTTATATTAGGTCACAAAAATAGTTAACTGACCACTACTAAATGCTTTATAACTACCCAAATTAATCCTTAATTACAGCATTAATACACGTTAATAAAGCATTTATTAACACATTAAGTAACCATCACTATATGTCTGAATAATAAGATGTATGAATGTACATTTAAATAGTTTATTAATCATTTACTTACTCGCTCTAAGTAATCGTATGAACCACGGACAACTCTTAAATAACTGGTTTATAAAAAATGCAATTCTTCATTTAGAAATGATAAATTGATCATTAATATAGTATGAAAATACAATTATTAAACAAATTATAGATATGCTTTTAAATCAAGAAGAAAGCATTTATAGCTGTATTTATTAATGTCTATTAATGCTTTATGAATGATGAATTAATGGTTTACTCATGCTTAACTAATGATTATTAGCGTGTAGTTATTATAAAGTGTTACCAGTTTTTTTCTGTGTGAGCGGAACAAAAAAAAAAATGCTGACTGTCTAAAGATGTTTTCTCCATTGTATCTTTTTCTTATATTACACTCGACCACAAACTGCTTTCCTGTGCTGACTCTGATTGGGTGGACAAAAGCACTTCAAATACTGTCCTAACAATAATATTTCCAAACAAAATGACTTCAATGCTTACCGTTTTTATGAAATAATGACTCAAGATTGTGTCAAGCTGCATGTGCCAACATCAATGTTAATTTTGATTTAAATGAAAGATGCTAGTAAATGTCTCAACATGACGTGCGCCTGCTCCTCTTCTTCTACAGAAACAGCTGCAGCACGATGAAGGGCAAAACTCCTTGATGAAAAAAGTGTTTGACACGTACCTGCTGTTCTTCCAGATCAACCAGTCCACCAGCACCCTCAGACACGTGTTCACCGCCCTGCGCCTCTTCATTCAGAAGGTTCAACCCCTTTTTCTACATAGATCTTCAAATCTGGTATTATTTAGCAGATACAAGGAATTATTGTGTGCATTACACTCGTAAAGCCCTGCTCACTCTGAAGGGAAGAGCACTTGAAGTTAAGCAACTGTAGCCCATATAATAGCCGTTTAGGACACAATTGAAGGGAGCAACGACAGAATGTGATTTCTAAATTTAAATGTAATTTATCACAGCAAAAATCATTATTATATTTACATTTATACAAGCTCATGTGAATTTCGCCTCAATCCAAAGTTTAAGTTTTAGAGAACTCCAATCTGCAAATTCATATCACATGAAGACTTGTGGCCAGTAGAAAATGAATACAGCGCTCGGTGACCTCTTGAATTATAACTGAATTAAAAGAACACAAAAGCATAAACCGAATTTGCCCATTTTCTGCCTGATTTTATAATTATTGAGTTCACCTCTGGCCATCCGGTGCGTGTAAACTCCTTTTTAGTGGACCAAAACGTACTAATGTTTATGAGTCATGAATCATGCAACTTCTAACATCTTTGCCTTTGGAAGTTTATCTAGGATGCTTAAAGTGTTTTTCCCTAGAAGCTTTTTTGCGGAGATGCATATACAAAATGTTCCTTGCATTCAGCCGCCACATCGGAAATGGCACAAACAAAATGATTTTACAGAGCCACAGAGACTGGCATCTGGCATATGAGAGCCAATCCTGGTTCTGGAGAGAGAGAAAGAGAGACATCTGAAATGTGTAGTGTTGTCATAAGAACAAATTATATGTGACCGATGCTGGCAAAATGAGTCGCAATGAGAACATTTTCAAAAATTGCCATTCTCTATTAAAAAAAAAAACTTCTACATGATGCATGATTTGTTGGAATCAAAGTAAATTTTGAGAGAAATCAAGTTAAAGGGTTAGTTCACCCAAAAATGAAAATTAAGTCATTAATTACTCACCCCCATGCTGTACCAACCCCGTAAGACCTTCGTTCGTCTTCGGAACACAAATGAAGATATTTTTGATTAAATTTGAGAGCTGTATAACTACCACATTGGCTCCTAAAGGACTGCCTCTTGACGGCCCAGAAAGTCAATGAAGAAAATGTTTAAATATCCCAAGTGACTACCGTGGCTCAACTATATGTTTATCAAGCGACGCGAATACTTTTTGTGCGAAAAAACAAACAAAAATAGCGAGTTTATTCGACTATTTCTTTTCTTCCTTGTAGGCCAGAACGAGACTTCCTTAGATTTCCACGACGCATGCGCGAGAATTGCGATCTGCTCACATCAGCTTACACCACTTCAGATCGCAATTCTCGCGCATGCGTCGTGGAAATCTAAGGAAGTCTCGTTCTGGCCTACAAGGAAGAAAAGAAATAGTCGAATAAACTCGCTATTTTTGTTTGTTTTTTCGCACAAAAAGTATTCGCGTCGCTTGATAAACATATAGTTGAGCCACGGTAGTCACTTGGGATATTTAAACATTTTCTTCATTGACTTTCTGGGCCGTCAAGAGGCAGTCCTTTAGGAGCCAATGTGGTAGTTATACAGCTCTCAAATTTAATCAAAAATATCTTCATTTGTGTTCCGAAGACGAACGAAGGTCTTACGGGGTTGGTACAGCATGGGGGTGAGTAATTAATGACTTAATTTTCATTTTTGGGTGAACTAACCCTTTAACTTGATTTCTCTCAAAATTTACTTTGATTCCAACAAATCATGCATCATGTAGAAGTTTTTTTTTTTAATAGAGAATGGCAATTTTTGAAAATGTTCTCATTGCGACTCATTTTGCCAGCATCGGTCACATATAATTTGTTCTTATGACAACACTACACATTTCAGATGTCTCTCTTTCTCTCTCTCCAGAACCAGGATTGGCTCTCATATGCCAGATGCCAGTCTCTGTGGCTCTGTAAAATCATTTTGTTTGTGCCATTTCCGATGTGGCGGCTGAATGCAAGGAACATTTTGTATATGCATCTCCGCAAAAAAGCTTCTAGGGAAAAACACTTTAAGCATCCTAGATAAACTTCCAAAGGCAAAGATGTTAGAAGTTGCATGATTCATGACTCATAAACATTAGTACGTTTTGGTCCACTAAAAAGGAGTTTACACGCACCGGATGGCCAGAGGTGAACTCAATAATTATAAAATCAGGCAGAAAATGGGCAAATTCGGTTTATGCTTTTGTGTTCTTTTAATTCAGTTATAATTCAAGAGGTCACCGAGCGCTGTATTCATTTTCTACTGGCCACAAGTCTTCATGTGATATGAATTTGCAGATTGGAGTTCTCTAAAACTTAAACTTTGGATTGAGGCGAAATTCACATGAGCTTGTATAAATGTAAATATAATAATGATTTTTGCTGTGATAAATTACATTTAAATTTAGAAATCACATTCTGTCGTTGCTCCCTTCAATTGTGTCCTAAACGGCTATTATATGGGCTACAGTTGCTTAACTTCAAGTGCTCTTCCCTTCAGAGTGAGCAGGGCTTTACGAGTGTAATGCACACAATAATTCCTTGTATCTGCTAAATAATACCAGATTTGAAGATCTATGTAGAAAAAGGGGTTGAACCTTCTGAATGAAGAGGCGCAGGGCGGTGAACACGTGTCTGAGGGTGCTGGTGGACTGGTTGATCTGGAAGAACAGCAGGTACGTGTCAAACACTTTTTTCATCAAGGAGTTTTGCCCTTCATCGTGCTGCAGCTGTTTCTGTAGAAGAAGAGGAGCAGGCGCACGTCATGTTGAGACATTTACTAGCATCTTTCATTTAAATCAAAATTAACATTGATGTTGGCACATGCAGCTTGACACAATCTTGAGTCATTATTTCATAAAAACGGTAAGCATTGAAGTCATTTTGTTTGGAAATATTATTGTTAGGACAGTATTTGAAGTGCTTTTGTCCACCCAATCAGAGTCAGCACAGGAAAGCAGTTTGTGGTCGAGTGTAATATAAGAAAAAGATACAATGGAGAAAACATCTTTAGACAGTCAGCATTTTTTTTTTTGTTCCGCTCACACAGAAAAAAACTGGTAACACTTTATAATAACTACACGCTAATAATCATTAGTTAAGCATGAGTAAACCATTAATTCATCATTCATAAAGCATTAATAGACATTAATAAATACAGCTATAAATGCTTTCTTCTTGATTTAAAAGCATATCTATAATTTGTTTAATAATTGTATTTTCATACTATATTAATGATCAATTTATCATTTCTAAATGAAGAATTGCATTTTTTATAAACCAGTTATTTAAGAGTTGTCCGTGGTTCATACGATTACTTAGAGCGAGTAAGTAAATGATTAATAAACTATTTAAATGTACATTCATACATCTTATTATTCAGACATATAGTGATGGTTACTTAATGTGTTAATAAATGCTTTATTAACGTGTATTAATGCTGTAATTAAGGATTAATTTGGGTAGTTATAAAGCATTTAGTAGTGGTCAGTTAACTATTTTTGTGACCTAATATAAATATTTCTATGTTCTGTATCACTGTGTTGTGTTTGTTACATTTTACTGTTTAGAAGATTGACGAGTCTTTAAATCGCCTTTATAAATGCTTTACAAAGCATGAATAGTCCTCACTTTAGATTAGCTCACAAAAATAGTTAACCGACCACTAATAAATGCTTTATAACTACCTGTATTTACTACATTTACTTACACTTTCCAAGTGGTCTTATAAATGACTGACAACTCTTAAACAGCTGGTTTGCAAATAATGTTATACTTCATTTAGAAATTATTAATTGATCATTAACAAAGTATGAAAATACAATCATTAAACGCATGCTTATAAATCAAGAAAAAAGCATGTATAGCTATATTTATAAACTGCATATTAATGTCTATTAATGTTTTATAAATGATGTATTAACTGTTTACTCATGCTTAACTAATGATTAATAGCGTGCAGTTATTATAAAGTGTTAACAAAAAACTATTTGATATTCATTATTTAAAAAAAAAAAATCTTGAACAATATGTTGGAAACATTTAGTACCTTCAATTTTAAGTATTTCTTATTTAAATGTTGCCTGGCACTTGGTCTTAAAATCAAATTGTAGAAAATGTACATTTTATTTAAAATGTAATACAATTTCTTCTTCTACTTCTTTATTATCTTAGACATCTTCACTTGTCATTGATCCATTTGAAAATAATTGAATGTTTTTTCATATAATTTCTTTCTGTGTTCCTCTTTGTGCACTCATATTGAAATTAGTATTCTTTATTTTTTTTAGATTTTTTAGTTTTTTAGTATTTTTGTTTTCTGAAAGAAAAATCAAAGCCAAGCGAGGTTTTGGCTTGTTTTCTATCTGAATACCATTATTTTTCTTACCCCATTATCACATAATCTTGCTTGTTTTAAGCAAAAACTCACTTAATTGTTGAATATTGTTGAAAATAAAGTTTTCATTTTCTTTAGTAAACAAGATATAGACCATTTCACAAGATGTAAACAACACTGGTCCAGAAGCACTTCCTGTTTCAGTTTGTAACTGTTTTCTTTATTTTACATGTAAAGAAAACACCTTAAAGATGTTTGTTTAACTTTTTGATTCAGTTTAAAATGTTCTGTAGGTTGTATTTTATCCCAGCTTTTATGTAGTGGTAAAAAACTGAAACAGGAAGTGCTTCTGGACCAGTGTTGTTTACATCTTGTGAAATGGTCTATAATATCATGTCCTTTTACTAATCCAATAAATCCTTTTTGATTTAAGAATTTTTAGACAATTGGACTGGCAACAAGACAAAAATACTAAGTAAGACATTTTAAGAGTGTATTTTGGGATATATATCCATGTCATTAAAGGTTATGCCTGTACCTTGTGATGGCAAACGAACAGGTCCAGGACGTCAAGCACAGTCAGGGCTACTTCAGTAGAAAGGTTAGCCTCAATGTCTGTAGGGTTGACGTTTTCTCCGTCAGGAGCATTTCCATCTAAACACACATTACAGTTGCTTTAATTTCACATGAAATCTGAAAACGTCACTTTAAAAACATCTCCAGATCATATGCATTGCCATACACTCTGAGCCACAGTATTATGTTCAATAAATATTCATAGCTCAATAAATGATCAATTCCATGATTCAAAGTAGACCATATTTATCTGAAACACACAGCCGAAGTCTCCAGTGGCAGTTGTACTGAGTGTGTGTACCTGTCTCCATCATATGCAGCAGTTTGGGGTTTGCGAGGGCGTTCTTCCCCCTGATGATGGGCATGGTCTGGGAGCGTGCGTGTCTGTGCCCATCCGGAGCGGACACAATCCTGCAGGGAACAACAGCATTCGGCGGTAAACACGGGAGGGACAGCAATAACACAATCTAGAATTGTCATGATAATAGCAGAAAAAATAAATAAATTCCCCATTTGCTCCCTCTATTTCTACACTTTCTTCTGTGTTTCTTTCAGTTTTTACAGACACAGAAAATTGTGCTTTAGTAAACTGTGCTGTGCAGTTGTAAAACATTTTAGCTATAAAAATTAAACACTAAATAGCCATTCCACTCTCTTTGCAACAACACAGTGATATCCCGTATATCAGGAGGTGAATGAGAGGACACAGACACACATGATTCCCACACTGAACACATCTGTGAAAAGACATGATGAACTGTGATATTTCTACAGGACAGAACCGCTTTATATGAAGTGTCTTTAAGTACTATGTACTAACATTTAAAGGAATCATTATTCACTTATTTTCTCTATATAAAGCTGTATATATACAGTGGGGCCAAAAAGTATTTAGTCAGTCGGTGATTATGCAAGTTCTCCTACTTATAATGATGAGAGAAGTCTGTAATTTTCATCATAGGTA
>NW_024121743.1:1695007-1813084 GCF_016745375.1 Pimephales promelas
CCACGCGTTAATCAACGTGTGACTGTGCCTGGACTTGGAGCTTTTAAATCGCTTACTTAAAACCGAAAGTCAAAATACGGATGTCCGCACAAGACATTAATGGTGTGGAGTAGAGCGAGCATTTTAAATAAATTCCTATTTAAGTAGATTGAACTAAACAGAAAGAATGTTCACTCTGTTCTGCTGGTTCCTCGCTGGTGGATCATATGATTACTTTGTCATAATCTATGACAAAAATGCTATTTATAAAACTATATTAATAATAGATAATACACATTGCTCTTTATTTTTAAAAAATACATTCATGAAAACAAGATAACAAAAAATCATAAAAAGATAAAGCCATGGCTGCTATAAAATGTTTGAAATGCATAGGACAGATGTTTAATGACGCAGCAACATATAATTGAAAGGCAATAATAATCTGTCATTACGTCACTGCATTATGATATTACGGCTCTAATACGGTGCAGCACAAAGCACTTATGTGCATCCCGAGCGGAGAATGATGTGCTTGAAGCCACATGAAGTTTACAGCGCATTGAGTCCGTATTGAAAAGTTCAAAGCACAAAGGAAATACATATTTATGAAACAGTGTATTATACATTATCTATCTATGCAATAGTTTATTGAGCCTTTTTCTTTTAAAGGTTTTAAATTTCAGTTACTGTGTGCGTGAAGAACAATTATAGTGCTCTGACTCTAGTGTTGTGATCTAACCGACAGCGTCTGACACCCGGTAGAAAGTAACACGATAAGTTACAGCAATAAAGTCCAGCAAGAAAAAGTTTCTTCATTCGAAAATATAGACCTTTAGACCTTTATCTTAAAGACCCAGTATAATAGGATTAACATTGAATCATCTTGAAGATCGTTTCATCATTGACTGTAACCGAATGCGACGTGCTGTTTGAATGCTGAATGGAGAATGACTGACAGGCGCAGAGAGGGAAAAGTTTGTGTTCTTGAATTTAATGACTTAAATATTAATTTCTATATCACATAATAGCTTCAGAACACTTATAATACAGTACACAAAAACTTTATGGTACTTTAGAAAGTTTTTGTGCCTTTGTGCCTTACATAGATAGTATATGCACAATATAGAATTTGAATCAGCCTCGTCAAAGATGGCAGTGTCAGAGCCGATACCGATCCTGAGTATCTAATCGGCGCACTTCTTTTCAACAGTCAAATTGAAATTGAAATTGCTTGAAACTCAACAGATACATCACATTTATTAGCCAGTAGAACGTGCAAAGTTTCAGAAACGGGCATGGTGCAAGGACTAAATAGAGCCACCTTTTGACAAAAGTGGGGTTGTTAGTTTTATCTACAGTTACAAAAATCGGTATATACATTGTACTCCTCAAGCCGGACAACTTTCTATTACATAGTCATTAGCTCGGACCAAGAGGAAGTCAGATATTTTGGTTTGAATATGGTGAGCCTCTCTCTGAGCCTACGTCCCTGTATGGCAAGCCCTTTTAACATTTAAAAGCTAAGTTTGCCTATCCGGAATTAACATTGTAGATATCAACAACGTCTTTCTGTCTAGTCGTAATTACATTTTGGATAGTTTGTATTATCATTTAAGATATCTGTAACATAATTTGACTAGTCGAAATGACAGAGTATGGCAAGCCGTTTTAACATTTAATCATGAAAGGGCCAAAGCCTTCGGCACCGCCACCCGGGTGCCTTTAGGTAACTAAAGGAACCGGGGTTGCGGTGCCACCGGCTTGGGCCCGCCATCGCTGCTCGCAGCTATATTTTTTCTTTACTATTATTATTATTATAATAATTATTATTTTACTACCTTTTGGGCACTTTTGGGGCCCTTAACGTGCTCGAAAACTCTTGAAACTTTGCACACGGGTCAGAACCCGCGGCCATCAGAGCCGGGCTGAAGCTGGTACCCGGGCGTGGTAGGGCGGCTCGTCAGCGCCCCCTGGAACGGGGTCCGAACACTTGGTCCATAACTCAAACACGCTTGTATGTAATAATATGAAACTCGGTACACATGTTGATCTCATCGTTTCATCTATACCTCACACTCTTACTTTTTACCCCAGCCCAACAGGAAGTCGGCTATTGAGGTTTGTTTGTAAAACGCTCGCAATGGAATGTCATATACTCCTCCTAGAGCTTTGATCCAAATTCGACGAAACTCGGTCAGCGTGAAGTCAAGACATTGAGGATGAAAGTTTGCGAGGGGATTTTTGATATCTCGAACGGTTTGTCCGTGGCGAGGAAACGAAATCATGGCGAGAAACGTGAAACAGGAAGTGTGTTATAACTTCAGCATACATTAACTGATCTTGATGAAACTTCAGCAGTGTGTTCGCTGTAAGAGGACGATCACATGGATGTGACTATTGTGAGTCAAAGTTATAGCGCCACCAACTGGCAGCAGGAAGTGTGTCACTTTCAAAATGCTTTGATATCACCCTTTTATTTTTACCCGATTTGCTTCAAACTTCATATGTATAATGTAAACATACGGCAGATGTAGACCTGTGAATGGATTCTTGATATCTTTGAAACTGTTGCCGTGGCGACGCATCAAACTTTACCCTTCTTTTAGGATGCTTTTTGGATGCTTTTGAGACCCTTAGCATGCTTCAAATTGCATGAAACTCGACAGACACATCACATTTATTAGCCAGTAGACATGTGCAAAGTTTCAGAAACGGGCGTGGTGAGGGCTCAGTAGCGCCACCTTTTGACAAAAGTGGGGTTGTTAGTTTTAACTAGAGTTACAAAAATTGGTATGTATATTGTACTCCTCGAGCCGGACAACTTTCTAATTGACACTTATTAGCTAGGACCCACAGAAAGTCAGATATTTTTGTTTGAATATGGCCACTCTGAGCCTACATGTCTGTGTGTCTCTGTGTCTTTGGCTGGCTGGCTGACTGGCTGGCTGTCTGTGTGTGTGTGTGTGTGTGTGCAGGGGGAGGGGGCTTAACCATTTCACTGCTGTGTGTATGACCTGCATAAAGAAAATACATTTCTCAAGCCTGGTATTTTTTAAATAAGTTTTTATTTTTATTTTTTATAAGTAAAGGCATATAACTAGTTTAATTGTAGTGAATTGACAATAGTTTTATATAATTAGTTTATTAATCAGATTAACTTGGTCAATAAACTTGGTCTGAAAATTTGGTCCATAAATCAAACACACTTGCATGTAATAATATGAAACTTGGTACACATATAGATCTCATCGTTTCATATATACTTCACACTCTTACTTTTTACCCCAGCCCAACAGGAAGTCGGCTATTTAGGGTTGTGTTTAAAACACATGCAATGGAATTTAAATTATTGCTCCTAGAGCACTGAACCAAATTCGACGAAACTCGATCAGCGTGAAGTCAAGACATTAAGGATGAAAAAGTGCCACGGGATTTTTGATACCTCGAACGGTTTGGCCGTGGCAAGGAAACAAAATTATGGCGAGAAACATGAAACAGGATGTGTGTTATAACTTCAGCATACATTAACTGATCTTGATGAAACTTCAGCAGTGTTTTCGCTGTAAGAGACCGATCACATGGATGTGACTATTGTGAGTCAAAGTTATAGCGCCACCAACTGGCAGCAGGAAGTGTGTCACTTTCAAAATGCTTTGAAATCACTCTCTTATTTTTAACCGATTTGCTTCAAACTTCATCTGTATAATGTAAATACACGGCAGATGTAGACCTGTGAATGAATTTTTGATATCTTTGATACTGTTGCCGTGGCAACGAAACAAACTTTAACATTCTTTTTTGATGCTTTTGGGACTCTTAGCATGCTTGAAATTGCTTGAAACTCAACAGATACATCACATTTATTAGCCAGTAGACATGTGCAACTATGGCAAAAGATTAAAGTAATGTGAAAAAAGTAAACACTAAAAGCCTCATATCTTCTAAAAATGTAATTATACATCATTTGTTTCTAAATTAAATTATACAAATATTATAACTTCCCCAATTTTTCCCTTTTTTCATTTAAGAATTATGTTTACATTCAAAAACAGCCAGAATTGTTGTAAAATTCAGAAAAAAAATAATAATCTGAGTCATACGTAGTGCTATACTGCCCTCTTGTGTTCAATATCAGGTAGGCCTATTGTGTATATTCCCACCGGTTAATCAACGTGTGACTCCGCTGGGACTTGGGAGCTTTTAAATCGCTTACTTAAAACCGAAAGTCAAAATACGGATGTCCGCACAAGACATTAATGGTGTGGAGTAGAGCGAGCATTTTAAATAAATTCCTATTAAGTAGGATTGAACTAAACAGAAAGAATGTTCACTCTGTTCTGCTGGTTCCTCGCTGGTGGATCATATGATTACTTTGTCATAATCTATGACAAAAATGCTATCATAAACTATATTAATAATAGATAATACACATTGCTCTTATTTTTAAAAAATACATTCATGAAAAACAAGATAACAAAAATCATAAAAAGATATAGCCATGGCTGCTATAAATGTTTGAAATGCATAGGACAGATGTTTAATGACGCAGCAACATATAATTGAAAGGCAATTAATAATCTGTCATTACGTCACTGCATTATGATATTACGGCTCTAATACGGTGCAGCACAAAGCACTTATGTGCATCCCGAGCGGAGAATGATGTGCTTGAAGCCACATGAAGTTACAGCGCATTGAGTCCGTATTGAAAAGTTCAAAGCACAAAGGAAATACATATTTATGAACAGTGTATTATACATTATATATCTATGCAATAGTTTATTGAGCCTTTTCTTTTAAAGGTTTTAAATTTCAGTTACTGTGTGCGTGAAGAACAATTATAGTGCTCTGACTCTAGTGTTGTGATCTAACCGACAGCGTCTGACACCCGGTAGAAAGTAACACGATTAAGTTACAGCAATAAAGTCCAGCAAGAAAAAGTTTCTTCATTCGAAAATATAGACCTTTAGACCTTTATCTTAAAGACCCAGTATAATAGGATTAACATTGAATCATCTTGAAGATCGTTTCATCATTGACTGTAACCGAATGCGACGTGCTGTTTGAATGCTGAATGGAGAATGACTGACAGGCGCAGAGAGGGAAAAGTTTGTGTTCTTGAATTTAATGACTTAAATATTAATTTCTATATCACATAATAGCTTCAGAACACTTATAATACAGTACACAAAAACTTTATGGTACTTTAGAAAGTTTTTGTGCCTTTGTGCCTTACATAGAATAGTATATGCACAATATAGAATTTGAATCAGCCTCGTCAAAGATGGCAGTGTCAGAGCCGATACCGATCCTGAGTATCTAATCGGCGCACTTCTTTTCAACAGTCAAATTGAAATTGAAATTGCTTGAAACTCAACAGATACATCACATTTATTAGCCAGTAGACGTGCAAAGTTTCAGAAACGGGCATGGTGCAAGGACTAAATAGCGCCACCTTTTGACAAAAGTGGGGTTGTTAGTTTTATCTACAGTTACAAAAATCGGTATATACATTTTACTCCTCAAGCCGGACATCTTTCTATTACATAGTCATTAGCTCGGACCAAGAGGAAGTCCGATATTTTGGTTTGAATATGGTGAGCCTCTCTCTGAGCCTATGTCCCTGTATAAAGCTAAGTTTGCCTATCCGGAATTAACATTGTAGATATCAACAACGTCTTTCTGTCTAGTCGTAATTACATTTTGGATAGTTTGTATTATCATTTAAGATATCTGTAACATAATTTTGACTAGTCGAAATGACAGAGTATGGCAAGCCGTTTTAACATTTAATCATGAAAGGGCCAAAGCCTTCGGCACCGCCACCCGGGTGCCTTTAGGTAACTAAAGGAACCGGGGTTGCGGTGCCACCGGCTTGGGCCCGCCATCGCTGCTCGCAGCTATATTTCAATTTTTTTTTTCACAAGAGGTCGCAAAAACACCCAATGTAAGATATTTTGAGCTGAACTAAAAGTATGCATGAAATTGTGTTATTTTGAAGGAATGTGTAAGGAATGAATGTGCTTAAATGACTACTATTTGTTATTTATTGATCAAATCTAGTCATTTTAGGATAAATACAATAAAAAAATTCATTAAAAAAAAATATACAGGAATTTATGACATTCAGTGTTGGGGAAGCTACTCTGAAACTGTAGTTTGAACAGCTACTCGTGACTTCAAGTAGTTAAGCTACAGTCAAGCCACCCTTCTGAAATAGGAGTTAGCAACACTACAAGTTACTATCAAAAAGTAGCTGGCTACATTAAAACTACTTAAGTATATTTTACAAGGACATTGTATATTAAAAAATAATGTTTAAAGTAAAATAGTTGGGGTTAAAACCACAATATAATACAATACAACTGTAATTTCAAAGGTTAGCGAGCGAGCTTCTGCCAAGCCACTGAAACATGTCCCCAACACTGAGTACATTAACACCGTGGACTACTTTTATGCTACTATTTTATTGCAATTTTTACATTACAGCTCCAAATTCTATGGAAAAGAATGATGCCTAACATGAACATTCGGGTCTTTGAAATGTTGTATTTATCTTTGTAAAATTGCTAAAGTATAATTGTGTAAGCAGTGCTTCAGCAAACCCGACAGAACACGTGGCGTACCCGAGTGTTTGCTTTGGCCATGATTAAAATGAGCAATGAGGACTATTACAAACTTTGTCCCAAAATCTTCTTTATAAGTCTGCCAGTTTTCAGTGCATTTTAACCATATTTTCTGCTGAATTCATTTTTTAGCTCATAACAAAACTAAACTTGGAGCCAGTCTTCTTCCTCATGCTGATTGGTACATGCATGCAATGGTATTGTCCCATTTTTCATATTGTAGTACCACCTAGTCTCAGACAAGTGCATCAATGCAACCACTTAAGAGTCTGTATAAACAAGCATTGAAAGTCATGGATAAAAAAACCTAATTACTGTAATATAGTTGAAAAACATAATCTCTTGACTTTTGAAAATTTCCTGTTTATGTCTAATGTTGGGTTAGTATACAAGATCATTCATGACTTAGCACTACAATCTCTCAAACAATATGTAAGAATAAGCAGACCAGGCTCAAGGTTAAGAGCTTCCTCTAGAGGAGACTGTTGTGTTAAAGGGCACCTATTATGCCCCTTTTTACAAGATGTAATATTGGTCTTGGGTGTCCCCAGAATGTATTTGTGAAGTTTCAGCTCAAAATACCCCATAGTTAATTTATTATAACTATTTGAAAATGTCATTTTGGGGCCTGCTTAAAAATGAGCTGTTTCGGATGTATACGACCTTAAATGCAAATGAGCTGCATATCCCCGCCCTGCCTTTGGATGAGGGCGTAACTTGATACCTATGGCAGTCGGTACTGAGAGAGTGAGAGAAACCGCTGTTTTGAATGTCATTCAGCGTACGTTTGAATCGGAATATATAAATAGTCTCTGATCAGACCCAGATGACGAACGGAAGAATAACCACAAATGAGAATGGACCAGTACGTCTCGGTATGGTTATTTGATACATTTATGTACTTATAGAGTTGTAATCGTGTCCCATTTGCAATTATGGATGTGGAACACACACACACACACACACACACACACACACACAGACACACACTAACGCTGGCGCAATATTTTGAAACTACATACACATTCTGTGATAAAGTTTGCTACGTACAAACAAAATTACATTTATGCGAGGGACCTGTTGCGTCATGTTTACTTGTCATACGGGTGCTTCTGTGGCAAATGTGAGAAGATGGCTAACTTACAGAACAAGAACATATATGGAGTTTTTAATACAATATCTATATATATATTTATAAACGTGTGGTTACACACTATACAAACAAGGTTTAAATGATATAGCCTACACAGACATCCTACGACAACAACTTTTTTTCGCATTTGTTGTTGAATTGGCTGACATTGACTGAAAAGACTATTTGCTCAAAAATCATAAAATACACTTACTGTTAACGTTACTCGAGGTGACGGTGGATCGCAAACAGTAGACGACGATCCACAGTTGAGGATTAACTTTTAAGCTACAACAACAGGATTACCGGCTGTCGTCGTTGAAACTGAGGTGAGGAACCTGTGTACAGATCACCGAGGGCGGGGTCTATGCCACAACCACACTGTCAATCAAACCCCTTGCTCAATTCTACATCACAAAGAGCTGAATCTCAGAACAGCTCGTTCTGACACAGTGCATATGATTTATTGAGATTGTAAAAAAAACACTGGGTGGATTTTTATCATTCTAGGGTGGTTTTGCTCACACACTGCCAACACACATTTATGTTCAAACACCATGTAAAAGTGAATTTTCCATAATAGGTGCCCTTTAAGTTAAAGCAAAACTGCTTTTCAGTAAAGGCAGCTGGCATGTGGGATTCTTAACCAGTGAGAATGCAGTACGTTAAACATTTTTAAAGGTAGTGTGAAAATATGATTGAAGGACAATCAGGTTTGAGCTATGAGACATTGAATGTGGTCAGTATGTGTACGGTAAACTTCTTGCAATAACGGTTTGTTTATTTTTGTATATGTTGGTTATTATGGTTTTATTGTAATATTTTGCACTCATAGTTTGATTCTGTGGTTTGAACAGTTCTGTTTGGCGGCGCAGACATGACACTGCAGCTTTAAAGTGTTGTTTTTGCGAAACTCTCACTTTAAGTGGCGTGTCTCCATTGGCGAAGTTGTTGATGATGGCCAGAGACTGCTGGAAGCGTGAACCCCCGATTCCTACATCCGCGATCAGCTGACTCACAGCTTTAATCACCTGGAGGAGAAGAAAACACACACATCGGTCTCTCAAACTCCCGTAATCCCCAAACCAGCCAGAGAGCCACCTCTATTGCATATCTACACTAATGCACTGCCCACTTATATAATGCACTGAACACATATCTACACTAATGCACACACATGCAAAAATAACGATAGTCCACTTTACACATTCTAAGTTCATGTCAACTTGCTCTCATTAGAGTATTAGTAGACTCTCTGCTTAATATCTGCTATCACTTTATTTCGATGTTTCTCAACAGACATTATACCGACTAAGGCCGGATTCACATATAGCGCCTAAAAATGCGTAGAAAACGCTGGGCGCGCCGCATTCTCCTTTTTCCAAAACGGTTGCGCTCTGGTTGGTTCTTGTCACGAGACCTATTGTTCCATTATGAGCGCGCATACCACGCGCCTACATTTGAAATAACGAACTTGAGCGCGCAAAAGACGCGATATGTGAACCGGCCCTAAGAGTAACTTTGCAACTACAAGTCAACTTATTCCCCGAACCCAAAACATACTGACAGTCTACTAATACTCCAGTGAGAGTTAGTTGACATGTAGTTGCAAACTTACTTCTGGTAACACTTTACTTGAAGGGGTGTGCAAAAGACTGACATGACGTGTATGGCAAGTGTCATTAAGTGTCATTCGCTCAATTATGTCATTTTTAATGCAAATATGACATTGTTTGAGATGTCTTTGTTACACTGTAAAATCTAACATTGTTCTTACTAAGAATTTTTTGTTAACTTTACTTAAAGTGCAATAATTTGTTGAACTTACTTCAAATTTCTTAGTAATCTGTACTGTTTGCATGTGTGCTTTCGTTACTCAGAAAAACCTTGTAAACATTACTTGACTGGTTTGAGTACCATTTTCAATTTGCATTCGCTCATTTTCCAGTCATCTTGAGTGTTATTGTCAATACACCTAAATATTTTTGGGAGAACATCAAAATTCTTTAGTCGACTTGTTGATTTCCCTTTCTCACCATTTTTGTGATTGATGTTCCCTTTGGTTGGGCACTTGGAACTTAATTTATATTATTGTTCTCTTCCAATTTTTTGCAGTGATGCAACTTGAAATCATAATTATTTGATTTCAAAGGAAGTGAAGTCATTTATATATATATATATATATACACATACTTAAATTAATTAATAAATTATATATAACATAAATATATTTCATGTATAATAATGATCTTTTAACATTTTATTGCTAACGCTTATGGCATAAATCTTTAATTGGGTTGATATAATCCCTCTATATTTGTGACAATATTTTGGTTGAGTCACACACAGACTTCAACATTCAGCATGCAAACCACAACAGTGGTAACATTTAAAAAAAAAAAAATCATTTAATTAATTAGACATTACAATTTTATTTGCTGTCTCTTTTCAGTATAACCCCAATAACGATAGCAAATAAAATTGTAATAAAGCCAAAAATAGTAAAATAAAGCAATTAATTTATTCATGCCGCAATGCACTCTGGGAGTACACTTCCTCGGTTCACAGATACTGGAAAGTAAAAGATCAAGTATAGTATAGAAATTATTTTAAGTTGCTGGAACTCTCTTGTAAGTGTACACTACTAGGCATGCACTTGTTAGTACTACATATTATTCCTATTTCACTTTACTCAGTTTTTTGAGTGCAATCGGTTTGCATGCTTTTTTCAAGTAAGGTGTACTAATTGGATTTTACAGTGTATGACACCTTGACATAAACCAATACATCATAACCTGTCAGTGTCTTTGTCATGACAACTTGACATTACTAAGAAAACGCAACCTGACATAAACATGACATAACAGATTAATTATCAAACTTAAGAAACCACTTACATTACATTAACATTGACATTGGCTCTCATGAGGCCATTATAACATTTTAATAACAAATACAATTTGTACCACTGTAGTTGAGGACACAGTTATGTTAACCCATGAAGGAAAAAGTGGTTTCTCACGTTTGATAATTAATCTGCCATGTCATGTTTATGACATATTTATGACAGGTTGTGTTGTCTTAGTAATGTCAAGTTGTCATAACAAAGACATCTAAGTCAGTGTCATATTCGCATTACAAATTTAATAATTGAGCGAATGACACTTAACGACAGTTGTCACAAACATGCAGGAAACCTCCTTCATATTCATAACATATGTCATGTCAGTCTTATGCACACCCCTTAAAAGTGGACAATGAAGATAAAGTGGACTGGAGATTACCTGCAGGTGTGAGCGCACGATGCACTTGCCCTTGGTGAATTCGAAGTTCTTCCTCATGAGGAAGTAGAGCAGCGCGGCGGCTTCGGTCTGTGTGGAGCTGGAGCGGTGACTGCAACACTTCAGGATCTCGTAACACAGGCTGCCACACAGATCCGCTTTCCCCTGGAAGAACGTGGACGGGAACTGAAGAGCGAGAGCACGTGAAGAAGAGGCCGAGATCAGCACAGGGATCCGCTAGTTCAGGTGTGTTTGAGTAATGTTTCTAAAGCACGTTTAGATAGGAAGATACGTGTCCAGTAGCAGGATTGAGCACCACGGGTTCAAACTAAAATGTTTGTGATGATCAGTACACAGTGGTCATGAAGCTGTAATTAGCATTATTTTTATTAAACGCATACGAGACCCGTGCTGGCAAAAGGAGTGGAAATGCACACAGGATAATTTCGAGCTACAAGCAAAACAAATGAAAAATTGCCATTTTGAGGTTTTCACAAAAATAAGTTTGTCTAATGGTCCCAATGCTCCGAATAACAATTAAACATCTGAAAGTATCTTTATTTGTGTGTTTTCTGTTTGTCCATGAAAAACAATCTGACTCATAGATGAAGCGTGTTCACAAAGACAACGGGCAAACCCGATATACACATAATTGGTGAGTATTCATGAAAACATTATTTGTTATGTCAATGTGAATGTTTGGTTGACTGTTGGGGAAAAACATCTGATGTGTAACATTATATTAGATCCGTGCTTTACAGTAGGTCTTGTGTGGGTTTCATTAATGTTAATCAAACAATTGTGCTATTATGGAAAACAAGTTTATATAGGTATTTAGGATTTTTTATTTTTTTTTAACCTTTATTTATCCAGATAAAATGTTTGAGAACCACTTCTCATTTACAAACATGACCTGGAAATATTTGGGTTTGACTTGGTGTATGCCAAATTTGATGGTATTACCAGGAATTTTAAGTTATGGTTGTTAGGTGATCTTGTTTTGAAATCTTCAGAAAACTTTAAAGGGTTAGTTCACCCAAAAATGAAAATTAAGTCACTAATTACTCACCCCCATGCTGTACCAACCCCGTAAGACCTTCGTTCGTCTTCGGAACACAAATGAAGATATTTTTGATTAAATTTGAGAGCTGTATAACTACCACATTGGCTCTTAAAGGACTGCCTCTTGACGGCCCAGAAAGTTAATGAAGAAAATGTTTAAATATCCCAAGTGACTACCGTGGCTCAACTATATGTTTATCAAGCGACGCGAATACTTTTTGTGCGAAAAAACAAACAAAAATAGCGAGTTTATTCGACTATTTCTTTTCTTCCTTGTAGGCCAGAACGAGACTTCCTTAGATTTCCACGACGCATGCGCGAGATTTGCGATCTGAAGTAGTGTAAGCTGGTGTGAGCAGATCGCAATTCTCGCACATGCGTCGTGGAAATCTAAGGAAGTCTCGTTCTGGCCTACAAGGAAGAAAAGAAATAGTCGAATAAACTCGTTATTTTTGTTTGTTTTTTCGCACAAAAAGTATTCGCGTCGCTTGATAAACATATAGTTGAGCCACGGTAGTCACTTGGGATATTTAAACATTTTCTTCATTGACTTTCTGGGCCGTCAAGAGGCAGTCCCTTAGGAGCCAATGTGGTAGTTATACAGCTCTCAAATTTAATCAAAAATATCTTCATTTGTGTTCCGAAGACGAACGAAGGTCTTACGGGGTTGGTACAGCATGGGGGTGAGTAATTAATGACTTAATTTTCATTTTTGGGTGAACTAACCCTTTAACTTGATTTCTCTCAAAATTTACTTTGATTCCAACAAATCATGCATCATGTAGAAGTTTTTTTTTTTTAATAGAGAATGGCAATTTTTGAAAATGTTCTCATTGCGACTCATTTTGCCAGCATCGGTCACATATAATTTGTTCTTATGACAACACTACAAATTTCAGATGTCTCTCTCTCTCTCTCTCTCCAGGACCAGGATTGGCTCTCATATGCCAGATGCCGGTCTCTGTCGCTCTGTAAAATCATTTTGTTTATGCCATTTCCGATGTGGCGGCTGAATGCAAGGAACATTTTGTATATGCATCTCCGCAAAAAGCTTCTAGGGAAAAACACTTTAAGCATCCTAGATAAACTTCCAAAGGCAAAGATGTTAGAAGTTGCATGATTCATGACTCATAAACATTAGTAGGTTTTGGTCCACTAAAAAGGAGTTTACACGCACCGGATGGCCAGAGGTGAACTCAATAATTATAAAATCAGGCAGAAAATGGGCAAATTCGGTTTATGCACTGTGAAAACAGGGCGTCACATGAAAAAAATTCAACATATAATACATAAAAAGTGTAAATCGACTTTACTTCAAAACTACAATCCTTCTTTTAATTCAGTTATAATTCAAGAGGTCACCGAGCGCTGTATTCATTTTCTACTGGCCACAAGTCTTCATGTGATATGAATTTGCAGATTGGAGTTCTCTAAAACTTAAACTTTGGATTGAGGCAAAATTCACATGAGCTTGTATAAATGTAAATATAATAATAATGATAAATTACATTTAAATTTAGAAATCACATTCTGTCGTTGCTCCCTTCAATTGTGTCCTAAACGGCTATTATATGGGCTACAGTTGCTTAACTTCAAGTGCTCTACCCTTCAGAGTGAGCAGGGCTTTACGAGTGTAATGCACACAATAATTCCTTGTATCTGCTAAATAATACCAGATTTGAAGATATATGTAGAAAAAGGGGTTGAACCTTCTGAATGAAGAGGCGCAGGGCGGTGAACACGTGTCTGAGGGTGCTGGTGGACTGGTTGATCTGGAAGAACAGCAGGTACGTGTCAAACACTTTTTTCATCAAGGAGTTTTGCCCTTCATCGTGCTGCAGCTGTTTCTGTAGAAGAAGTGGAGCAGGCGCACGTCATGTTGAGACATTTACTAGCATCTTTCATTTAAATCAAAATTAACATTGATGTTGGCACATGCAGCTTGACACAATCTTGAGTCATTATTTCATAAAAACGGTAAGCATTGAAGTCATTTTGTTTGGAAATATTATTGTTAGGAAAGTATTTGAAGTGCTTTTGTCCACCCAATCAGAGTCAGCACAGGAAAGCAGTTTGTGGTCGAGTGTAATATAAGAAAAAGATACAATGGAGAAAACATCTTTAGACAGTCAGCATTTTTTTTTTGTTCCGCTCACACAGAAAAAAACTGGTAACACACTAATAATCATTAGTTAAGCATGAGTAAACCATTAATTCATCATTCATAAAGCATTAATAGACATTAATAAGCAGTTCATAAATACAGCTATAAATGCTTTCTTCTTGATTTAAAAGCATATCTATAATTTGTTTAATAATTGTATTTTCATCCTTTATTAATGATCAATTTATCATTTCTAAATGAAGAATTGCATTTTTTATGAGCCAGTTATTTAAGAGTTGTCCGTGGTTCATACGATTACTTAGAGCGAGTAAGTAAATGATTAATAAACTATTTAAATGTACATTCATACATCTTATTATTCAGACATATAGTGATGTTTACTTAATGTGTTAATAAATGCTTTATTAACGTGTATTAATGCTGTAATTAAGGATTAATTTGGGTAGTTATAAAGCATTTAGTAGTGGTCAGTTAACTATTTTTGTGACCTAATCTAAAGTGAGGACTAGTCATGCCTTGTAAAGCATTTTTAAAGGCTGTTAAATATTTCTATGTTCTGTATCACTGCGTTGTGTTTGTTACATTTTACTGTTTAGAAGATTGACGAGTCTTTAAATCGCCTTTATAAATGCTTTACAAAACATGAATAGTCCTCACTTTAGATTAGGTCACAAAAATAGTTAACTGACCACTAATAAATGCTTTATAACTACCTGTATTTACTACATTTACTTACACTTTCCAAGTGGTCTTATAAATGACGACTGACAACTCTTCAACAACTGGTTTGCAAATAATGTTATACTTCATTTAGAAATTATTAATTGATCATTAACAAAGTATGAAAATACAATCATTAAACGCATTATAGATATGCTTATAAATCAAGAAAAAAGCATGTATAGCTATATTTATAAACTGCATATTAATGTCTATTAATGTTTTATAAATGATGTATTAACTGTTTACTCATGCTTAACTAATGATTAATAGCGTGCAGTTATTATAAAGTGTTAACAAAAAACTATTTGATATACATTATTCAAAAAAAAAAAATCTTGAACAATATGTTGGAAACATTTAGTACCTTCAATTTTAAGTATTTCTTATTTAAATGTTGCCTGGCACTTGGTCTTAAAATCAAATTGTAGAAAATGTACATTTTATTTAAAATGTAATAAAATTTCTTCTTCTACTTCTTTATTATCTTAGACATCTTCAATTGTCATTGATCCATTTGAAAATAATTGAATATTTTTTAATATAATTTCTTTCTGTGTTCCTCTTTGTGCACTCATATTGAAATTAGTATATTTTGACTATTTTTTGACTATTTTTTTTTTTTTTTTAATTTTTTAGTTTTTTTGTATTTTTGTTTTCTGAAAGAAAAATCAAAGCCAAGCGAGGTTTTGGCTTGTTTTCCATCTGAATACCATTATTTTTCTTACCCCATTCAGCACATAATCTTGCTTGTTTTAAGCAAAAACTCAATTAATTGTTGAATATTGTTGAAAATAAAGTTTTCATTTTCTTTAGTAAACAAGATATAGACCATTTCACAAGATGTAAACAACACTGGTCCAGAAGCACTTCCTGTTTCAGTTTGTAACTGTTTTCTTTATTTCACATGTAAAGAAAACACCTTAAAGATGTTTGTTTAACTTTTTGATTCAGTTTTATATGTTCTGTTGGTTGTATTTTATCCCAGCTTTTATGTAGTGTTAAAAAACTGAAACAGGAAGTGCTTCTGGACCAGTGTTGTTTACATCTTGTGAAATGGTCTATAATATCATGTCCTTTTACTAATCCAATAAATCCTTTTTGATTTAAGAATTTTTAGACAATTGGACTGGCAACAAGACAAAAATACTAAGTAAGACATTTTAAGAGTGTATTTTGGGATATATATCCATGTCATTAAAGGTTATGCCTGTACCTTGTGATGGCAAACGAACAGGTCCAGGACGTCCAGCACGGTCAGGGCTACTTCAGTAGAAAGGTTAGCCTCAATGTCTGTAGGGTTGACGTTTTCTCCGTCAGGAGCATTTCCATCTAAACACACATTACAGTTGCTTTAATTTCACAAACGTCACTTTAAAAACATCTCCAGATCATATGCATCGCCATACACTCTGAGCCACAGTATTATGTTCAATAAATATTCATAGCTCAATAAATGATCAATTCCATGATTCAAAGTAGACCATATTTATCTGAAACACACAGCCGAAGTCTCCAGTGGCAGTTGTACTGAGTGTGTGTACCTGTCTCCATCATATGCAGCAGTTTGGGGTTTGCGAGGGCGTTCTTCCCCCTGATGATGGGCATGGTCTGGGAGCGTGCGTGTCTGTGCCCATCTGGAGCGGACACAATCCTGCAGGGAACAACAGCATTCGGCGGTAAACACGGGAGGGACAGCAATAACACAATCTAGAATTGTCATGATAATAGCAGAAAAAATAAATAAATTCCCCATTTGCTCCCTCTATTTCTACACTTTCTTCTGTGTTTCTTTCAGTTTTTACAGACACAGAAAATTGTGCTTTAGTAAACTGTGCTGTGCAGTTGTAAAACATTTTAGCTATAAAAATTAAACACTAAATAGCCATTCCACTCTCTTTGCAACAACACAGTGATATCCCGTATATCGGGAGGTGAATGAGAGGACACAGACACACATGATTCCCACACTGAACACATCTGTGAAAAGACATGATGAACTGTGATATTTCTACAGGACAGAACCGCTTTATATGAAGTGTCTTTAAGTACTATGTACTAACATCATTATTCACTTATTTTCTCTATATAAAGCTGTATATATACAGTGGGGCCAAAAAGTATTTAGTCAGCCAGTGATTGTGCAAGTTCTCCTACTTAGAATGATGAGAGAGGTCTGTAATTTTCATCACAGGTACACTTTAACCATGAGAGACAAAATGAGGAAAAAAAAATACAGGAAATCACATTGTAGGATTTTTAAAGAATTTATTTGTAAATTATGGTGAAAAATAAGTGTTTGGTCAACCTTTGTTGGCAATGACAGAGGTCAAACGTTTCCTGTAAGTCTTCACCAGGTTTGCACACACTGTAGGTGGTATTTTGGCCCATTCCTCCATGCAGATCTCCTCTAGAGCAGTGATGTTTCGGAGCTGTCGCTGGGCAACCGAGGTCTGGAGACTGGCTAGGCCACACTGGCTAGGATCATTGTCATGCTGGAAGATCCAGCCACGTTTCATCTTCAAGGCTCTCACTGATATGGAAGGAGGTTTTGGCTTAAAATCTCACGATACATGGCCCTGTTCATTCTTCCCTCAACACGGATCAGTTTTCCAGTCCCCCTTTGCAGAAAAACAGCCCCAAAGCATGATGTTTCCTCCCCCATGCTTCACAGTAGGTGTGGTGTTCTTGGGACGCATCTCTGCATTCTTCTTCCTCCAAACATGACGAGTTTTTACCAAAAAGTTCTATTTTGGTTTCATCTGACCACATGATATTCTCCCAATCCTCTTCTGGATCATCCATATGCTCTCTGGCAAACTTCAGATGGGCCTGGACATGTACTGGCTTAAGCAGGGGGACACGCCTGGCACTGCAGGATTAGAGTCCCTCTCGGTGTAGTGTGTTGCTTACAGTATGGTAGCCTGTGTTACTTTGGTCCAGCTCTCTGCGGGTCATTCATCAGGTCCCTCCGTGTAGTTCTGGGATTTTTGCTAACCGTTCTCATGATCATTTTGACCCCACGGGCAGATCGTGGGAGATTATCAGTGGTCTTGTATGTCTTCCATTTTCTTACAATTGCTCCCACAGTTGATTTTTTCACACCAAGCTGCGTTCGTATTGTAGATTCACTCTTCCCAGCCTGGTGCAGGTCTACAGTTTTCTTCCTGGTGTCCTTCGACAGCTCTTTGGTCTTGGCCATGGTTGAGTTTGGAGTTGTTTGAGGCTGTGGACTGGTGTCTTTTATACAGATAACGGTTCAAACAGGTGCCAATAATACAGGGACAGAAGAGCTTCTTAAAGAAGTAGTTACAGGTCTGTGAGAGCCAGAAATCTTGCTGGTTTGTGGGTGACCAAATACTTCCACCATAATTTACAAATAAATTCTTTAAAAATCCTACAATGTGATTTCCTGGATTTTTTTTTTATTTTGTCTCTCATGGTTAAAGTGTACCTATGATGAAAATTACAGACCTCTCTCATTATTCCAAGTAGGAGAACTTGCACAATCACTGGCTGACTAAATACTTTTTGGCCCAACTGTATATATATATATATATATAATACCTTTATTCACAAATATAAAGTACACTCACAAATATATATATATATATATATATATATACTGTATATATATGAAGAGTTCAGATACAAAAGTGCCATTTGAAATTTTCTTCTAAAATTATCATTTTTATCAAGCTTGTATATTTAAGTTCAGTGATTTCAATTAAATGGCAATGAAGATTACCTATAAATTGTCATTTAAGTGAAATTACTGAACTTAAATACACAAGCTTGATAAAAATGGTCATTCTAGAACAAAATTTCAAATGGCAATTTGACTTTTGGCTTTTGCATCTGAACTCTTCATATATATATATATATATATATATATATATATATATAGCAAATCTCCACTGCCTGATTTGTTAATTTAGTCAGATAATGCAACTATATTATAATTGCCCAGCTCTTTATATAAAGTTGCATATATGTGTGTCTGAACTGCATGATTGCTTATCGTCATATTATCTCTGCTAACTGTGAATATAAGGCATAAATATATTAAGATATTATAAACACTAACTTCATGATTTTCTGTACAGCTGCTTTGAAACAATGTGTATTGTGAAAGGAGTTTGATTTGACTTGACTTACATGTTTAGTTATATTTAAAAACACCTGCATGTAATTACATCTACAATTGATACTGTAATTTTTACACTTAAATTACACTCTTGACCTCTACCCTATAACCAACCCTTAAACCTAACCACATCACGTAACCGGTCCCTAACCTTACCCGTATCCCACCTCAGAAGCAGCAACGGTCTTCTGCAATTCATTTTTTGACACTTTAGATAGTTAAAGACACCTAATATAAAGTGGGACCCACATGGACAAATGCTTTGTGAATGTCTGGCTACTGTATGTGTTAGCATGTTATAACCAGGATTAAAACCCTTTAGCTAAGAAATGCAGTTATTAGTTCTATGCATTGCACACATCATGTTAAGGAATTTTGGGGAGCTCAGTGTAGACCGTTAGGTGTTTACCATTGGGGTAGGAGCCCTGAAGACTGGTAGGACGCGTTAGACCCCTTCAGGGTGCCATTGTTCTGTGTGGCCTGAGCCAGCTTAACCGCGGCCGCTAGCTTCCTGCGCACACAACCAGCCAATCAGAGCAGGGTTAATGCCAACCTTCATCCCAAAACCACCCTGCTCACGCCATTATAGACAGAAAATCAAAGCCAAGCGTCCAGAGGAGTGTTTAAGAGCAGGAAAAGTCAAGCTTGTATTGTGAAATTAATGGCAAAAAGGTTTTTGATAGCAGTCTAGAGATTTCTGAATGACTATCTGTGTCTTACAGTGAGAACGTGTATTTATGTGTGGAAGCCAGACAGAGGAAAACATGGAAACAGAGTGTGATGAGGGAGACATGTAAGATTAAATATGATATAACAATGGAAATAGCCAGCAGGCCAACTGACCACAGACACAGATAAAATAGTGGGAATCAATTGCATTCATGAGAACAAGTTCAGACACTATAGGTTACTACTCATACATATACTACAGCAGGTATGATATAGTGATAAGCAATATTTTCTATGGTTTATTGAGTGCACATTTCAGACACCTGAGCAAAAATATTCCTCATATCAGAGCGGTGCAGCATTCACACAAAATGTGGTTACATCATATAGTAACTTATTGTTTGATGTAAGCGATTTAGTGATTTTAAAAATCATGATCACACTTTAGCACACTTATGGTTCAATTCTCACTATTAACTGAGAATTAATTTTTACTTTCACCTCAATAAACTCTGAATTACTGCTTATTAAAAGTTAGTATGGTCATTTTAAAATTCAGGTGTTGGATAGGATTAAGGATGTAGAACATAGCTGTCAACATTTGGTTTTCAAAATCTGGAGATTTGTGCGGGAACTGTTCAGTGCGACCCATGTTGCATTATATTGCAACCTTGCATTAACCCTCTGATGGTCTTCCTTTATGAGTCACGTCCTGAGCCCTAGGCCCGGAGGCCTAAAAATGAAACTTCTTCCATCCCAGTAAAACCAATGCAATTTATTTTTGTTCTATAATATTTATTCTTTATTCTTTTAAAATATTTTTTGAAGAAAATTAGCACCATCTGGTTACAGTATAGAGAAAAAGCGTAGAATCATGGTGTAACCACTAGACGGCATGTACAGCTCTCTATGGAGAGGCATCTGAATTCCCCAGCTGTTTATGAACACTTTTTTTTTTTTTGGTGGATGTGAATATATAATTGAAACAATCTCAAAAACTATTTCTTATTAAAAAAATGTAAAAAATAAAATAAAATAATTGTGAATTTTTGGCGGTCATTTTTGACCAAAGACCAAAATCGTGACTAATTTTTTTACAACCACTTAGCATGCTCGGATCATGAACTCAATTTTTTTTGTGTTCACATACCTAATGCCAGAAATGTCACCAAGTTTCGTAATATTACGATGAAGCTGTGATTTTTAAAAATTCAAAACAGATTTTTTGTAGTCTGAATTTACTGGTGTTTATGTGTATAAAAGTGTGTTTGTGTGTGTGTGAGTGGGTGTAATTTTTTTGCACTCTTGATATTGTAGAGTGTCACCCCTTTACTGCGGTATATTTCTTTTAAGAATCGTGGCCGATTTGTAGATTGTACAAACAAAAATTCGGAGAATTTTTTTTTTTTTTTGGTAAATTTCCCATTCATTTCCTATGGGTCGGTCATTTCTGACCGAAGACCACGAGTGTGACTATTTTTTTTACGACCACTTAGCATGCTCGGATCATGACCTCAATTTTGTTTTTGTATTCACATACCAAATGCCAAAAAAGTCACCAAGTATCACAACCTTCCGATGAAGCTGTGATTTTGTGATTTTTAATAATTCAAACCAGGAAATTATTTGGTGAGAAGTGACCGAGGACCATCAGAGGGTTAATAATGCATTGTTGTTGTGTGTTTGCTCGCTTTCGGGTTGAGCTTTCCGTGACTGCGCAACTGGGATACAGGTTGCCAGGTTGAGATGACAAACGGGTTGAAATTGTATATGGATTGTGTGAATATAATACATTTAATACAAGATCTGGCAACTGGTCAACATTAGACAAACATATTGGTCTGATTATTCATAAAGGAGTTTGGGCCATGCAAATTACAAACCGGTCCGGGAGATAGGGATAAAAAACGCAAGAAACCTGGGAAAAACGTGAGTGTGGACAGGTATGATGTAGAATACAGTCATGCAGAATAATGCATTAATATGTGCTGTATAAGTACTAAGCCAATATCCTAGTAATATGCATGCTAATGAGCAACTAGCCAAAAGTGAGGATTGGATCCTAAACTAAAGTGTTACCAACATATCCTATCATTCATCATAACCAAAATCAAAATCATAAAGTCACACAGCCTATTTTATGAAGGTAGAGTTATAAACAGTTTGTGCAAATGCTGTACAAAACAAGCAGCTGATCAAGAGTGCAGTAAAACCTGAAAAAAAAAAAACTTTCATGATTTTGAAAAGTTCAAAAAAAAAAATATGTAAGAAAATGAATCAGAAATATTAAGAGACTGCATTCTAATTGCAATGATTAGTTTTTGACTGATCATGTTATGCTAGGATCAGGTTACAAAAGTGATATTCGTTATTTTTTCCAATTTTTCCAATGCAGTCATGCATTAAAATATGTTAAAATAAGTTAAAATATAAAACTTATAGAAGCAAACAACTTGGAAGCATAATAGAGAGTGACTTCTTTTGTTACTGAATATTATTTGAAAGAACAAAGGATCACAGTCCTCTCATATGTGCACATATATACACAACCATTGACAAAAAGAAGAGAGAAGAAAAGATGACTCCTACATTCCTGTAGATTCACCGCAGCACACGTAAAACACTTCTGATCGAGGAGAGATCTTACCTGGCAATGTGGCGCTTTCCAAGGAACCGGAAGTGTTGTAGACATAATCTGTTTAAAAGAGAAATACGTAAAACAGTGGAAACGTACAGTGACTTCTCTTCCATTTCTCTCTTGAAGTTCATCCATTTATTGGTCTTTATGAAAAGAGTCACTTACTCCAGGATATTGAAGAAATCACTGATCTCCTGGTGAATCGCTCGATGCCAGTATGAAACCATCACCTCTGCAACACAGAGAGCAAATCATCCTCAGAACATTATAAAATATGTCACAGGCATACTATACAGATGCTACTGAATGAGATTTGAATATGTGCAATAGACATCATCTTTCAAGGTTTGGTGTTTTAGGAGTCTCACCCTCTGAAATGGTCTTCATGATGTGCAGGAAACATATGAGCAAACTTCTGGTCTCTGCTTGATCCAGTTTGTCAAAGCGTGAACCAAATCCAATTAGAGACTGAGGCCTGGCAACCTGAAAACAGTAATCACAAACAATCACTCTATTGTTACAATAGACAAAGTCAAAGTTCACATGTACACTAGATGGGAAAGCTGATCTGCTTGCAATCCCATCATTCTCTACAGGGGACAGATGATTGGTTACTTCTGTATCAGCATCCAATGAGCTGCTCAACCTTCAAATATTTGGTTAGCACCGGCTGTAGGGCTCCAGCGCTGTGACACAGTTCTGGGTTACCCTGGGGCAAAAATGACCGGAAGTCCATGCCCATGGCGGGACTCGTGTTTTCAGCCAGCGCTGGAGGGGTCGCATGCGGAGCAGACCCAACCGAAGTACTGCTGAAGCTGAGGCCATAAGGCCTAGCAGCCTCTGAAAATTTTTGAGAGGGAAGATGACAGCTTTGCATGACTCTGCTGAGCGCTGAATCTGTAGCGCGAGGCTGTGACGTCAGCCGTGCTGTCATGGACCTAGACGGAGGGGTAAGGCTAAGGGGTAGGGCCAAGGAGTGAATTGGGATTGAGCCTAAGTCTGTCCCCAGAAAAGAGATTTTCTGGCTTGGAGATAGCAAATTCTTGATCCAGTTGACTTGGAAACCTAGATCTCGCAAATGGTCAAGCAGTAAGGCACTGTGTTTTATCAGTTCTGTTTCTGACTGGGCTAG
Organism: Pimephales promelas; assembly: GCF_016745375.1. The sequence goes on from NW_024121743.1 coordinate 1,718,522, forward strand.
AATAAGCCAGTCATCCAAATAGTCTAAGGCTGAATCCCAATTCACTCCTTGGTCCTACCCCTTAGCCCTACCCCTTGTTTTCGAGTGTAGCCCTTGGCCCTTAAAACAGAATGACAAGGGCCAATGGGTTGGAATATTACCTACGAAATGGAACGACCCTTCATGAACCCGATAGTCATAGCCAGCAGCCATATCACCCTGTAGCCCAAGACTGGTTGCCCATTAAAGCTAAGCAGGGCTGAGCCTGGTTAGTACCTGGATGGGAGACCTTCTGAGAAAGCCAGGTTGCTGCTGGTAGAGGTGTTAGTGTGGCCAGCAGGGGGTGCTCACCCTGTGGTCTGTGTGGGTCCTAACGCCCCAGCAAAGTGATGGGGACACTATGCTGTCAAAAAGAGCACCGTCCTTCGGATGAGACATTAAACCGAGGTCCTGACTCTCTGTGGTCATAAAAAATCCCAGGATGTCTTTCGAAAGAGCAGGGGTGTAACCCCAGCATCCTGGCCAAATTTGCCCAGTAGCCTCTGTCCATCATGGCCTCCTAATCATCCCCATATACACCAATTGGCTTCATCACTGTCTCCTCTCCACCAGTAAGCTGGTGTGTGGTGAGCGTTCTGGCGCAATATGGCTGCCGTCGCATCATCCAGGTGGATGCTGCACATTGGTGGTGGTTGAGGAGATCCCCCCCCCTTCTATGTGAAGCGCTTTGAGTGTCCAGAAAAGCGCTATATAAATGTAACGAATTATTATTATTATTATTATTGTTATAGTCGTCGGCGATGGCTCTGCCGTTACAGAGTTTGCACAGGATTTCTCCATGACAACAACTGAAAATCAGCTGCTCTTAACTTTGAATAAAGATGATGATTATAACATCCCTTCCTCGAAATGTATGTCTTTTCTGATCGGAAAGGAAATTTATTATACCATTTGTTAATTTAAACGACTATAGTGTTATTATAAGAGTAAATAAAGTGCGTGGTGGAATCATCTGGCGCTAAATTTAAATGTTTAACCGTTTGCGATCCATCTCGCCGGTTATTTGCGTTGCATTCCGTGAACTTTTTTCTTAGCCCTCCGTTTGGAGTGTGCCTCTGAAAATTCTCTGTTTCGAGGGCTATTTAGCCCTACCCCTTCGCCCTACCCCTCGATCTCAAGAAGAATCGGGACACCCTACCCCTAGACGTGAACGCGCAAAACGGAGGGGTAAGGCTAAGGGGTAGGGCCAAGGAGTGAATTGGGATTGTCCCAGAAAAGAGATTTTCTGGCTTGGAGATAGCAAATTCTTGATCCAGTTGACTTGGAAACCTAGATCTCGCAAATGGTCAAGCAGTAAGGCCCTGTGTTTTATCAGTTCTGTTTCTGACTGGGCTAGAATAAGCCAGTCATCCAAATAGTTCAGTATGGGCATCCCCTGAAGTCTCAGGGGAGCGAGCACCGTGTCCATCACCGCGTCCATTGTGAAAGTAGGGGGTGCTAAAGACAGGCCGGACAGCAGGACGATGTACTGATAAGTCTGATACTCGAAGGCGGATCACAAAAAAGGCCTGTGGCGAGGGGTTATTAGAATCTAAAAAAAGTAGCCCTCTTTCAGATCCAGTGAGATAAACCAGTCCCTCGGGCGAATTTGCGTGAGGATTTGTCTGGTCGTGAGTATTTTGAATGATCTCTTCATCAGTGCTTTGTTCAAGGGCCTGAGATCTAGGATGGATCTGAGACCGCCATCCTATTTGGATACTAGGAAATACCTGCTGTAGAAACCTGACTGGCTCTGTATCAGAGGGACAGTTTCTACAGCCCATTTTGTAGCAGTTTTGCTATTTCGCCGCAGAGCAGATGTGCTAGATCGTTCTGCAACGTAGTTTCAACCCTGGTTAAAACGAACTGCAGTGAATAACCTTGTGACGGTTGGCCAACCGCGGGCACTGTCGGGAGTCTGCAGGATGACAGCGCTGTGGGACTGGCTGCTGAGGAGGCGGTGGTGCTGAGCTCTGCGCAGGCGGCTACTGTTTTGAGCAACCTGTCGCGGAACTAGAGCACCTGGGTATGAAATGTCGCATGGCCTGCAATGTTTTCTGGACCGCGGAGAAATGCTTGGTGAAGCCCTTCACCGCGGGGCCGGTGAGGCCGGCAGGAGACACAAGCGCATCAAGAAAAGTGGTTCTTTCAGACTCTTTCATGTCGAACAGTGTTAACCACAAATGTCTCTCGGTCACGGTGAGGGACGCCATGTTACGACCAATGGCCTGCACAGCGGACTTGGTGGCTCGCAGAGCTAAGTCCGTCGCATTCCTCAGATCCCTGAACCTTTCTGGATTTGGGCCCACCTCGTCCAACGTGCGGAGAAGGTTGGCCTGATAAATTTGCAGAACAGCCACGGAATGCAGCGCTGACGCGGCTTGACCGGACCAAATAAGCGCGACCAATCAAAGCCGAAGTGGTCCTGCATGGCTTTGAAGGCAACACCAGCTTCGATTGCCATCCAGCAGATGGGGGGTACCGCTTCCTCGACTTGAGGAATAGCAAGGTAGCCTTTGTCCTTCGCGCCGTCCACAACGGAGAGCGTCGAAAAGAAGAAGAGCAGAAAACGGCGCTTTCCAGCTCTTTGCTAGCTCCTCGTGGAGTTCCAGCAGGAAATGGGCAGGCCTAGTGAACTGCGACAAACGGCGTCCAGGCAGAAAGCAGCCATCCAGCCGACTGGGCGCGGGCTCCTCGGGTGATGACCATTCGAGGCAGAGGTCCTCCACGGCCTTGGTCATGAGGCGGAGAAGTTTGGAGTCCACACTCGACCTCACTTCGCTAGGAGTTAGCATGGAATGGGCGCCACCCGGTTTGGGGACCGACCATCCTTCACTGCCTAAAGGGGCAAGCGAGCAGCCATCATCCTCCGCAGATTCCAGAAGCACGGCAAGCGGAACAGGCTGACCGGCCATGATCGAGACAGGGGAAACAGTGAGCAATGCACATGGGGAAGGTGCCGGCGTTCATTCACTCACAATTCTAGCCTCAGGCATTCCTCTGTGAACGGTGCTTTTTACGGCACGGCTCAGCAGAGAGAAGCAGGGTCGCAGGATCCACGTGGAAGATGCGAGTCGAGCTCGCAAGGTCGACAAGTCCATCGAGTCACATTCCGGACAGCCGCCTACGGAAAGCGTGTGGTCTGCGTGGTTCTTCCCCTTGGTAAGAGCGGTACTTGATGAAGCGAGGCATTTGAAACAACACTGTGGCTCTTTTAGACAAGTTTACGAGAGGCAAGTATTGAAAGGATATAGGATATACTGTATACGTTTTTGGCTTCAGTATTCTTGAGAAAAAGAGATTTTACCGTAGCGTAAATAGCTTACGCAACACGAAAATACTCTCGTAAGAGAACCAAATGCAGTAGCAATAACAGCAGCACAATATCAACAACCAACAGTAAAAGCAATAACCAGTTGTAGCATAGCAGATATATTCCGCCAAGACCAAACATATCAACATTGTCGTACCCAATACCAGGTCAAACAATTTGAATTGTCTATATTCACACATTCAATGCAGACCTCCTATGCTAAATTAAGGCCACAATGCATTATGCCAGAACCAGCTGAGACCACAACTCAGACCTAAAGGACAAGGAATAGCAAGATCGTTGAGCCCATAACTCAGTGATCTGAACATGCAGCCCGTGCCGAAATAAAGAATAAAGAACTGAATGTCATATTTAGACACAATAAGCCATTCCTTTATCATTTTGAACTTTAGACTACATCATTTATTGGAAACATTATCTCCCTGTCAGAAGTCAAGTCTGCCAGGACTAGGAGTTATGAATACTAGAGCAATTCCTCAAAAAGGAAAAAAAAACCTCTTAACAATGTGGAACATACATGCCTATTAACAAATGTTGATGTAAGGATAATAGATAAGATTGTGCAGTATCTTAACAGACACATTTCTGGGGTTCTCAGAAGCAGAAGTCGTCATAGTTGAGCAAACTTCGATAGCGATGAACAGAAACAACCATAAATACAATTTTTACCTCCCCATTTGCCCTTATATGCAAAAGTAGAAAGCTACGGTAATAGTGTTTTATGACTTTCCAAAAGAGATTAATTATGTTGGTCAGAAGAGAGAAAGAGAATTTGAATCCGCTGCTGTTTTAGCACTCCCTTAGGTGCGAATACAGACCTTTTTGGGGGGTCTACGCCAGTGCTTCTGCACACTCACAGATACTAGTTTTGCATGTTTATGGCATTATAGCCTAATATAGATGAATCAATGACTCACCTTTTCACATCCATCCATCTTCTCACTGTTGCGGTCACTGTTGCTGGGGTTCGACTCAATGCTGATGAGAGAACCTCTGGAGTCTGCATTATTAGTTGTCGACACGGCCAGTGAAGAAAAGGCTGGGAAAGCAAAATGGGTACATATGAGAGAGGAAGTCTGAAAAATACCATAAAAGTAGTCCATGTGATATATTCCAAATATTCTGAAGGCATATGATAGCTTAGTGTGAGGAATAGACTAAAATCCTGGTCATGTTCCCTTCTCTTGCCTGCATATTCAAACTGACGCGCCATGTTCTTACACATGTGACACAGTGTTTGGCATCGGTGATACAACAACATACAGGGTGAAATTATACAACTTTGAGTCACTGTGAATAATACTAGAACCCTCATTTTTGGGTATGTCTACACTTTTAAGGCAGTAGTCTATGAAACACAGGTCTAACGCAGTCTAACAGCATCACTATACCTGTAATGGAGTTGAGTACTTCCTTGGAAAAGGATGCATCCATTGAGTTCCCGTGGCGTAAGACATGGGTCACCTGACCTGCTAAAGCTACACCCACATTAAGATCATCTCTGGAACCCTGTGAGAGAAATGTTAGTACAGAACAATCACCGCAGGTACATTATTGTGTGGAATGGGAGAGAAGAAACTGAAATTAAGTTTGGATTTTGGTTATGGATTTGTATGTGACAGAGTCAAAATTTTACTCAATAATTTGTAAAAAAATTTACTTAAATGTGAAAGAAAAAAGTATCCATTTTTTTGTATTAACAAAAAACTATTTACAAATTGAATGTAATATTTTTCTAAGTTTTAGGAATGGACTGATGAAATCTGTTTTTTTTTTTTTTTTACTATTTTTAAATAATTTAACTTTTTTAAACTTTGTAGCCTTACAAAGTAATATGCAAAGCACTCATATTGGAAACTATTACAGATATCTGATTAAAATAGCAATGAGAAAACAAAACAGCTGGCACTCTGTGACATTGACAGTGTGAATTGAATTGAAATTAAATTCATTATTGTAATCGATGAAGCAGCTGTGCTTTCAGACATAACAAAAGTGTTTTGGGACAATCCTTTGTTTTGTTGCGCTTCTTCACATACCGCAATGGGAAATGTTGCCCCCTTTTTTGCATTTTATTTGTTGTAAAATCGATTATATTAAATAATAAATAATAAGTATAAACTCAAAAAAGGTACAAAAGCTGTCACTGGGGCTGTACCTTTTCAAAAGGTAAACTTTTTCCATTTTAGGTGCTAACATGTACATTTTAGGTGCTAATATGCATTTAGGTGTTAATATGTACATTTTAGGTGCTATAATGTACATTTAGGTGCTAATATGTACATTTTAGGTGCTAATATGTACATCTTAGGTGCTAATATGAACATTTTAGGTGCTAATGTATACATTTTAGGTGCTAATATGTACATTGTAGGTGCTGTTATGTACATTTAGGTGTTCATATGTACATTTTAGGTGTTATTATTTACATTTTAGGAGCTAAAATGTACCATTAGGTACCAATATGCACCCTTTAGGTACAAAAGTGTACCTTTTGAAAAGGTACAGCCCCAGTGACAGCTTTTGGACCTTTTTTACCGAGAGTGTAGTATAGACATGAAGTACAATTAATTACTCAAGCACTTTACAGCCCAGTTTAAAATTCAGATCTTGTTCAACTGATATCAGTTTTTAATTAAAAAAAAACAACACTGCTTCCATATTAAGTTTTTCAATTATATTTCAATTGATGAATATCCTCAGCATGTGTACCTGGTCACTAGCCGTCAGGCAGATTGGAAAGAGATCTCGGAGGAAAAAGCGAGGCATGTTGTCAAGGATCAGACCATACAGAGGCAGGTACAGAGTGGCTATCCGTGCCTGTTTCTCCTACACACACACACAATACAGTTTAAAAACATTCACAGAAAGGTGCACAACAACTCTATATTTGAAGTGCTATCATTGTCTAAACCCACCTTTACGGCATAACGAGAGTCCAGAGAATGTTTGGCCATGAGGTTCTTCAGGCAGGACAGGGCGAGGTGTCTCAGGTCTTGCTCTTCTTGCAAAGCGAGTCCCAGCTCTCGCAACAACAATCCTGTGAGGAAATGTTTCCTGCAGAACTCTTCGGTCAAACTATACTCTGGAAAGCCCACTGAGAGGTGAGACGGAGAGAGAGAGAACACAACAGTGTTAATGATTGTCACCTTCTCAAAGTTCTGTCATCATTTACTCACCCTCACACACTGTAAAACCTAACAGTAATATTTACTCAATTAAATTGATTTCACTGCTCTCAAATAATACTGAAATTGAAGTGACTTGAATGACTGAAACAGAACTCAAACTGAATGAGTTATAGAACATTTCTAGATCCCAGAATGATAAATGAATAATAATTGTATAGTTAAGTTAATTAATCATCAATTATGTGATGATTGCTCATTAGTTATGAACACCTGCTGTTAACAACCAGAATCACTGAAGGAAAGAGAAACACAAGAAATACAAGGTTTAAGGTCACCATGGTGGAGATCAGCATTTGCTTTAGTTGGGCTCTTGACCCTTGATGTTTCAGTACAAGTTTTTCTTTGGCTGCTGTAATTGAGTGTTTATAAAAAACATGGCACAAAAGTCAAGGAAAAGTGATGACAATCATCACTTAATGACTTGATTCACTGATCTCATTTAGAGTCTAATCTCTGATTATATTATTAGTTGTATTCGAAAATAGATTCTACAACATAAGAACTTAGCAATGTTATGACTATCAGATAGTATGAAGGATTTTACAGAAAATATAATTCATTACCAAAACTAACACAGATATCAAGATTCAGCATATGAATCTCAACAATGGTGATCATTCAAAAACGATTCATACTTCAATGCATGCTGGGTACTACCATAATACAAACCTTATACATGGCTCCCATTCATATGTGAACGAAAGCCTAATTTAAATCTGTTTAGTCTGTAAAGCATCATGTCCCTTCAGGAAATTTGGACTAAACCGCTCGATTCATATGGATTAGTTTTACGATCTCTATATGAACTTTTTGAAGTGTCAAAGTGTTGAGTAGCTGTCTATGGAGGGACAGATTTCATTAAAATTATCTTCAAAATTGTGTTCAGAAGATGAATGAAACACACGAGAGTGAGGAAATGACGACAGAACTTTCATTTTGCCAAATATGTCATGATGACAAAATTTACATCTGTGAATTGAAGGCAAAGGTTTCTAACTAAAAGAGAAATGCCATTCCTAGTTAGTCACGTCAAGATATCGAGGTACTTTTAGCATCTTAAGGGTCAGATTTAGCAAACAGGGCAAATTAGCATAAGAGCACAATTACAATGCCGATGGGAGTGTCAAGTTCTGCGTGTGATCTACTGACGACGCACAAATTAAAGAACACCGACACCGCCAGATCATTCCCATAATAACCAGTGGTGGAATGTAACGAAGTACAAATACTTTGTTACTTTACTTAAGTACATTTTTCACGTATCTTTACTTTACTTAAGTAGAATAAATAGTGCATACTTTTTACTTTTACTTCGTTACATTTTGCAGCAATTATTATACTTTCTACTCTACTACATTTCTACAACTTCTGTTACATTTTCATTACATTTTCTGATCAGTTTTTCCCCTGCCAAACCGTAATCTGACCATCCGTTGGCTGCACGTTTGTCTCACCAGTGACATTTGGTTGCCATAGATATATCAACCCGGTTACACTAAAATGCGTCTCGCACACAGTGTTTATCGTACAATTTATACCCAAAAATTAGTTTTTACATGCATAGAAAACGCACCGTGTGTAATATACGTTTGGTTAGGATTATGGCAAGCCAAGAGGTTCAGAATTACACCATAAATTAATCGCGTTTAATGCCAAAAAATAGTTATTAACATATAGTAAGGATAAGCATGATGTGTATATTGCCTAATTGCAAGCTTGTTTCAGAAATGGTGACAACAATTTTTTTTCCATCATTATTGAACATCATTATAGGAGTATTAGGTTGAATGAGCTAGAATTAAATGTTTTATTAATGATTAGAAAATAGACATTAAGAGAATAAATTGTTATACAAGTACTTTTACTTTTAATACTTAAATTACATTTAAAATCAGGTACTTTTTACTTTTTACTTAAGTATGGTTGTCATTGTGTTACTTCTACTTTTACTAAAGTCAATATTTATCTGGTTATTTGTACGTTTACTTAAGTACTGAGATTCAGTACTTCCTCCACCACTGATAATAACCAATACAATCTACCAAGAGCAGCGCAAATTAATGTCTGGTTTAAGACATGCTTTTTTTGGGCGGTAAATAATGGCGCAAACACCAGTACAATGAAGAAAAAAAAAAATCTACTCTGTTTTTCTGAATTAACAAGTTAATTATCTCAGAATTACGAGATAATTTTTCATGGAAAAAAGTTTTTGCTCTGTTTTTCTGAATTAACGCGTTAATTTTTCATGAGAAAAAAAAGTTTTGCTCTGTTTTTTTGAATTAACGAGTTAATTTTTCATGGAATTTTTTTAATTCAGAAAAACAGAGCAAAAACTTTTTTTCTCATGAAAAATTAACCCATTAATTCAGAAAAACAGAGCAAATTTTTTTGTCATGAAAAATTAACTCGTTAATTCAGAAAAACAGAGCAAAACTTTTTTTTCTCATGAAAAATTAACTCGTTAATTCAGAAAAACAGAGCAAAAACTTTTTTCTATGACAAATTATCTTGTAATTCTGAGATAATTAACTTGTTAATTCAGAAAAACAGAGTAGATTTTTTTTCTTCAAGTGAATGCAGTACAATGACGAGTGAAACCCTTAGTAAATCACCTTGCGTGATTCATTTAAATACTCTCCTCATATAAATATTGGGTCTGAAAGGGAAACTCTTACAATTGCATCTGCAATAATATCTGCCGCAAAAATAACCCAGTCCACGCCTTTTCAGCGCTCATTTCACTGAGTGTCTTTAGTAAATTCTGACAATAGTTTTTTAAAGCCAAAAGAGGGTTAGCTCCCACAAGCTGTTAGTAAATCTGGCCCAAAAAGTGACACTTAACCATGCTTCAGTTTTTGACGCCTTTGGAGCGAGAATGGGTAGGGTTTTCTAAACAATCAGACTGGTTTAACTTTTTTATTACTGGTTTTTAGCATTTTTTACATTTATTTTATGTTTAATTAAATCAAGTTCAATAAAATGCATGTAATAGTTACCCTGAGCACTTTGGGTTTCCAGTGATTCCTTGTCTGATAGAGAGAGAAACGAGACAGAGAGTGTGTTAGGTGGGGTCTATAGTATGTTCATTAGAAATAAGATAATCATGAAGTCATGTGAATGAGACACGACGAGGAGGAGATGTTGGGGCTCTCTGACCTGTGATTCGTGCAGACGGGATGGGAAGACTCAGAGGGACACAGTGCTCATAGTTACACACTTCTCTTATGAACTCAAACTTCAGCTCAAACAGCGCCTGGAAAAATAACATTCGCACCCAAAAACATCCACACACACACAAAGCAGTTCTTTAGCAACAGAACAGTCAATGAATTAAACAGCCAGACAAAAACACACATAAATGATACATAAATAGATAAATAAAAGTTCTTCATAATGTTCTTTCTTTATGTGTCCTTGTAGCCTACAAATTCACAGATCGTTGTTCACCACACTTGTGTCTGCAGCTAGATGCACAACTTCTTCACAGGAGTTTGAATGGAAGTCAATGGAGCACAAAGTCTAGAGTTTGTCTAAAAGTTCGGGTACCTTGTTGTCACTGGCTGTGATCATGTTTATGTAGTTGCTGATCAGTTTAAAAGTGAAACCTCTGTCCATGAATGTGAAGCACCGCTGAGGAAGGGAAACACATATTTCAATTAAAACTGATTGCAGCGGCAATAGCTAATTAATTACAAGTTAATAAACCGTTATGAAAAGGTAGGCTCTCTACATGGACAAATAAGCTTCAAATGCATCAAGAGTAGACATCACACACACAATAAATGAACATAAATATCTAGTTTAAAATGAGTCCTGCATCTACAGTAACCGAATTATGTACTTTATTTGAATCTTTGCTCTCCTGACCTTCACAAAAGCCGCTATGGCCATATTAGCGCTGCGTGTCTCCTCTGCAAACTCTTTATTCTTCCAGAAGATGTGATCGGACATCGTCATGATCAGGGTATCCAATCGACTTTGGAAAGTTCCAGGAAATCGCTGCGGTCGAGGGAGCTGAGCAAAACACATTTTATTACACATTAAGTTTGACTGAGTAAAAGACACAGGAGCAGTTGTGAGTCCTCGGGAAATGTACTTTATGTCTTTTGACTTTGATCAATAGGCAAAAGTCGATAGGCAAACGTTTCAGAAAGAAAAATCAAATCTTTAATTTCTTCAGTTTTAGCATTTAGAATGATTTGCTGGTTTTATGGAGTAAATGTTAAAGGTAGATCACAACTGCTTTACACCAGAAATATATACTTTTCTTGATGCTGCAAGATAAGTGCCTTTCAAAATAGTAGTAGAATTCAATGTGTATATAGTAGAATAGTTGAATTAAAACTACTGAATTGTGACACAATAGCATTGTAATATTAAAAAAGAAGGAGGTGCTACGTGTTGCTTGTGATATTGTGGAAATATGTGTGCGTGTTCTTGTGAGGTTTATGAGGACAGAAATGGAGGGAAAAAAAAAAAAACTTGGGAGAACCCAGGCTCCGACTGAGCCTGGGTTCTCCCAAGGTCTTTTTGTCCACCATTGGGTCACCTGATGGAGTTTTAGAACACCATTAGGTCACTTGATGGAGTTTTAGGACACATTTAGGTCACTTGATGGAGTTTTAGGACACCTTTATGTCATTTGATGGAATTTTAGAACACCATTAGGTCACTTGATGGAGTTTTAGGACACCTTCATGTAACCTGATGGAGTTTTAGGACACCATTAGGTCACTTGATGGAGTTTTAAGACACCTTTAGGTCACCTGATGGAGTTTTAGGACACCATTGGGTCACTTGATGGAGTTTTAGAACACCATTGGGACACTTGATGGAGTTTTAGAACACCTTCATGTAACCTGATGGAGTTTTAGGACACCATTAGGTCACTTGATGGAGTTTTAGGACACCTTTAGGTCACCTGATGGAGTTTTAGGACACCATTGGGTCACCTGATGGAGTTTTAGAACACCTTTAGGTCACTTGATTGAGTTTTAGGACACCTTTAGGTCACCTGATGGAGTTTTAGGACACCATTGGGTCACCTGATGGAGTTTTAGAACACCTTTAGGTCACCTGATGGAGTTTTAGAACACCTTTATGTCACCTGATGGAGTTTTAGAACACCTTTAGGTCACTTGATGGAGCTTTAGGTCACTTGATGGAGATTTAGGACATCTTTAGGTCACTTGATGGAGTTTTAGAACACCATTGGGTCACCTGGTGGAGTTTTAGAACACCTTTATGTCACCTGATGGAGTTTTAGAACACCATTAGGTCACTTGATGGAGTTTTAGAACACCATTGGGTCACCTGATGGAGTTTTAGAACACCTTTATGTCACCTGATGGAGTTTTAGAACACCATTAGGTCACTTGATGGAGATTTAGGACACCATTAGGTCACTTGATGGAGTTTTAGGACATCTTTAGGTCACTTGATGGAGTTTTAGAACACCATTGGGTCACCTGATGGAGTTTTAGAACACCATTAGGTCACTTGATGGAGTTTTAGGACATCTTTAGGTCACTTGATGGAGTTTTAGAACACCATTGGGTCACCTGATGGAGTTTTAGAACACCATTAGGTCACTTGATGGAGTTTTAGGACACCATTAGGTCACTTGATGGAGCTTTAGGTCACTTGATGGAGTTTTAGGACACCTTTAGGTCACTTGATGGAGTTTTAGAACACCATTGGGTCACCTGATGGAGTTTTAGAACACCTTTATGTCACCTGATGGAGTTTTAGAACACCATTGGGTCACCTGATGGAGTTTTAGAAAATCTTTATGTCACCTGATGGAGTTTTAGGACACCTTTAGGTCACTTGATGGAGTTTTAGAACACCATTGGGTCACCTGATGGAGTTTTAGAACACCTTTATGACACCTGAAGGAGTTTTAGAACACCTTTATGTCACCTGATGGAGTTTTAGAACACCTTTAGGTCACCTGATGGAGCTTTAGGTCACTTGATGGAGTTTTAGGACATCTTTAGGTCACTTGATGGAGTTTTAGAACACCATTGGGTCACCTGATGGAGTTTTAGAACACCTTTATGTCACCTGATGGAGTTTTAGAACACCATTAGGTCACTTGATGGAGTTTTAGGACACCTTTAGGTCACCTGATGGAGTTTTAGGACACCATTGGGTCACCTGATGGAGTTTTAGAACACCTTTAGGTCACTTGATGGAGTTTAACAGTTTCTTGGCACTGTTGCCTTTGGCTTGCTCAGTTGGGGGATATTCAAATTAATTAACCAATCAGTAATACCCCTGATTAGCTCTACCAAACGTGGATGGTTTTCCATTAAGAAACGAACCATTGTTATTATATTTTGATTAGGGCTGTCAAATGATTAATCGCGATTAATCGCATCCAAAATAAAAGTTTGTGTTTACATAATATATGTGTGTGTGTAGTGTGTATAACTATTTTATATATATGTAAATACACACACATGCTTGTATATTTAAGAAAAAATATTATTTATATATAAAATATTTACATTTATATATAATTAAAATTATATATAAATCTATATAGAGTATATACATGAAAATATTTCTTAAATATATACAAGCATGTGTGTGTGTTTAAATATATAAAATAGTTTAGGGCTGCAACAACTAATCGATAAAATCGATTATAATCGATTATGAAAATCGCTGTCAACGAATGTAATTATCGATTAGTTGGTCTGATTACGTCACGGGGATTGTTTATTGATTATTGATCGCTTCTTACATTCGCGCTTCATGAGGCGCACACGCAGTCTCTCTACCTCGCCGCTCTACCCTGTCTCGCGCGCGCAACACGGACGGTTTGGAGCACATTATCTTCTGTCTCGCATGCGCGCTCTTGATTCCGTGAGTTTGAACTAATTTGCGGGCATCAGGAAACCGCTATCAATATGCAGCATACACGAAAATCATTCACCTGTCGGTAAATTCGCCGTTTTGAAACCAAAATAGGTGACCTACGTTAATCGTGTATACTTTATGAAGCCATACTATAGTATAATGTGAGATAGAAATGTATATTTATGTCATTAAATTCAAGTTAACCTAAGCTTTTCCCTCCACTGCGGCTGTCAGTCATTCTCTATTCGCGTCGCGTTACAACAGTTAACATGATGATCTCTTTCCAAGATGATTCAATGTTATTACCTATAATTGATCCGTAGATAAAGGTCTATGATGGTTTTTCTATCTTGCTAGACTTTTATTGCTGTAACGTAATCACTTTCTACTGATTGTCTGTTAGATCACAACACTATAGTAGAGTCGGCGCAGTATAATTGTTCTTCACGTGCACAGTAGCCTAACTGAAATTTAAAACTGTTAAGAGAAAAGGCTTAATAAACTATTGCATAGATACTGTATAATACACAGTCAATATGTCTTTCTCTTTCCTTGGTGCTTTTAACTTTAATGCGGCGGACACTGAAGAGCTGCGCGCCGCCCTGTGACTCCGTGTTGCTTCAAGCGCATCATTCAGCGCTCGCGATGCGCATAAGCACTTTACAGCTCTTTAATGATCACGTCATAATACTTTTGCGCAATGAAAGCTTATTAATAGCCTTTCTTGTTCTGTCCTATCTATTATATTTTGCTTCCTTACTAAACAGCTGTGCTTTACATTTAAAACAGTTGTGCATCTGATTTTTACAATGTTTTTCATGAATGTATAACAACAATACAAAGAGCAATGTGTAAGTTTTACCAGAGTTAGTGTTAGTGCTACACTTATTGTCTCTTATTTGTTCCCCACTAAGGAATGTTTTTTTCACTAAATGTTCAGATTTTATAAAATTATTGTGCACTTGTGATATTTCTAGGCTAAGTTTTGCTCAGTTATCCACTAATCTAGTTTACAATAGCATTTTTGTCATAGGTTATGGTCATATATATTTTTTTTATTTGTTGTTTTTCTTTATAATGAAGTTGTCTGTATTAAGTAGATTGTTTAACACACAAAAGTGTGTTTTTTAGGGTTTTATTTTGTTATAATAAACAAAAAAATGGAATATAATTTTTTTTATCCGATTAATCGATTAATCGAAAAAATAATCGTCCGATTAATCGATTATCAAAATAATCGTTAGTTGCAGCCCTAAAATAGTTATACACACTACACACACACATATATTATGTAAACACTAACTTTTATTTTGGATGCGATTAATCGCAATTAATCGTTTGACAGCCCTAGTTTTGATTGATCCTGTGAAGCTGCTTTGATGCAATCTATATTGTGAAAAGCGCTATATATATATTCTTGACTTGACTTGACAAATGTGTATAATGACATAGGCATAACAACGTACACATAGGTCATGAGGTCTATCCTGTGTAATAATAATATGTGTGTGAGGTGTGCATGTGTGTGTGAACCAATTCATTAATTAAGTGTCATTTCTTTATTATCTCTTCTATTTCCTAAATGTCATTTCCTTTCTATAACTGAACACCACAAAGTCAAATAAAAAAAAACAAAGACTCTTGTGATGATGATTTCATGAAGAACCTGTAATACCCACAGAATCTTACCATAGCATGAAAGTATAGGAAGTAAGAAAGGAAATATATGTTAACTTAAAGATGTCTACATTGTTACGATATATTGTTTTCAGGTCACGGATGAATCTGACGATTTAATGTTTACACACATTTACCTGTGATCACTATATCAGAGCAGATCTGACTAGCCACACAAAGAGTTACTTATAGTGAGAAGAAAGCCTAAAATTTCAAATCAAACCAAGAGTGTTGAGTATAAATCATTATTTTAGGCTTACCGTAGACTACCATCAAAATGAGAAGATGAAATAAAAAGAGTAGTTTGTGTCTACTGCCTAATATTCACCTTCAGCTTAGCTGAGTCCAGCAGATGCTGAGCCATCGACTTCACTATGATCTCCAGAAAGAACCACGAGAACTGCAGATATCAAAGGACAAGATTAGAAAAGGTCCATCTCTTCTTTAAAAGAGAAATGGTCATGTTAGCTCACCTTAAGGATATTTCGAACGACCGACTGTTCGTTGCTCTTCAGGTCAGAGGTCATTCCCTTGGCCAACTCTTCGTGAACAGTTCTGAAGCCACATGCCTCGGTCTTAAAGACAAACTGCGTAAACACACAAGACATTGTGAGGACATCATCAGTCTAATCAGCCAATCATCATTTTGAACATTTGATCAAAGCGGCTTTTCCACCGTTGGGCCAAACGGTTTTAGGAACGGCACCAGCTGTTTTCCACTTGAACCTAACAGAGTTTTATTATAACAACCTTCTCCAAATATTCAGTGTTGGTAATGGGAACGTAAAAAAATCCAGTTTTCTTGACATTAGAGGAACGTGTTTTAAAAGGGATGATGTTTCCATGACATTTCATGGTCAAACTGTTTTTTCTGTAATTGCTGACTTAAAGCATTATTGAAAACTGTTAAACTCAGCAGATCGTTTGTAACACCATTGTTGCATTTCAGATGCTGAACGTTGATGTGCGTGAGTGTATAAATACCACTGTCATTGTTAACTTTGTTTAAAACTTGTTTTGTGTTGTTTATACACTCACAGATATCAGCATATGAAACACAACAATGGTGAAATGCTTCACACCAGCTGCGACATACATAAATTATGCAGCTGAATTATTTATAATTGTCACTATTGTTTGAGGTTTGTATAAGTGTGTGTCAACATCTTATCTTTCACAACGTTTTGGACAACACAAATCACTTGATGTTTATCAAATTGGTTGACTTTATTACTTAATTCTCCAAAAATTGCCAATTTAAATTCTAATAAGCAAAAATACACAAAAGGCAATTGTGTAAACCACTTAAATGCAGTCATTTGCCCGTTATTATAGCCATGTTGATCTGCTTTAGCAGTGCAGAATTTTTTTCTGAAAACACATGCAATGTCTGAAAAAAAAGCAACTCAATAAGTGTCAGGTGTCAAGAGCCCAACTAAAGCAAACACTGAACAATCATTCATCAACATCTAAACCTCGGTTAGTTTTCAATAAGCACTTCTGTAGATGTCTGACTGAAATAAAGACAGTCTGGTTAGTAATAAGTGAAGCTGGTAATGCTGTTTGTGGAGGTGTTTAATCAGTTCTTGAGAGATTTAATGTCAGTTGTGTCATGAATGCCAGCTGTAGTGCCCGTGTGACCCTCTGGAGGGCACTCTCTTCCTGTGCTATGTTTCCCCATGGACTAATTATGTTTTATTATGTTCAGCTGTGTTTCATTACGGGTTATTGAGTTCCTTATTTAAACCTGAGTGTCCTTTGAGAAGTCTTGTTACCTTGTAAGTGTACATCTATGAGCATTATTCCCTGTTTGAGTATTCCTTGTTTCCCTGGACTCTTGGACTGTTTATGAACTTGTGCTGTCTGCCTCGACCTAAGCCTGTTATCACCACGAATTTCTGGATTGCCCCTTGTTTAACGGTTTCTACTTGTGTTTAAGTTGGAATAAAGTGCTGCACATGGATCCAATCGCCTCTGTCCATGAGTTACAAGTTGATTTCATCTAAGGCTGTGGGTGAAGAAAGTTGTAGTTTGTGTTTGTATGTGTCTTTCTTTCAGTGCTTGTTCACAGCAGGTGTTTGAATGATTGAAAGAAATTTTCAGGAACATCCTACAAACATTTAAACAACATTCAGGAAACTGGACATTTGTATGTTCGTGGAATGTTAACGCCTCCTAGTATATTTAATTATTAATCAAAATTAAGTTGAAAGAATGTTTGAGGAACATCACACCTTCTAAAACACGTTCCTCTAAAGTCAAGAAAACTGGACATTTTTTAAGTTACCAGAACCAACGCTGAATATTTGGAGAATGTTTTGTTAGCTGGGCTTCCGGATCGGCACGGAATGGAACGGTTAAGCAAAAGAGAAAGGTTTGGCCCAACGGTGGAAAACCGCTTTTTTCTCACAATTGTCAATTCTCGCAATTCTGACATTTTATCTTAGAATCGCGTGATATAAAGGGGTTATAGAGTTTGAATTGTGAGATAAAAACTAAAAGATAAAATCACAATTACGACTTTATTTCTCAGAATTGCATGTGTATCTATCGCATTTCTGACTTTATACCACACAATTGGGAGAAATTAAGTCAGAATTGCATAAAATAAAGTCGCAATTGCGTGTTATAAAGTCAGAATTGCGAGATATAAAATCGCAACTGCGTGTTATGAAGTTAGAATTGCGAGATATAAAATCGCAATTGCGTGTTATGAAGTCAGAATTGGCAGATATAAAATCGCAATTGCGTGTTATGAAGTCAGAATTGCGAGATATAAAATCGCAATTGCGTGTTATGAAGTCAGAATTGCGAGATATAAAATCGCAATTGCGTATTATGAACTTAGAATTGCGAGATATAAAATCGCAATTACGTGTTATGAAGTTAGAATTGCGAGATATAAAATCGCAACTGCATTTTATGAAGTTAGAATTGCGAGATATAAAATTGCAATTACGTGTTATGAAGTTAGAATTGCGAGATATAAAATCGCAATTACGTGTTATGAAGTTAGAATTGCGAGATATAAAATCGCAATTACGTGTTATGAAGTTAGAATTGCGAGATACAAAATCGCAACTGCGTGTTATGAAGTTAGAATTGCGAGATATAAAATTGCAATTGCGTGTTATGAAGTTACAATTGCGAGATATAAAATCGCAATTGCGTGTTATGAAGTCAGAATTGCGAGATATAAAATCGCAACTGCGTGTTATGAAGTCAGAATTGCGAGATATAAAATCGCTATTGCATGTTATGAAGTTAGAATTGCGAGATATAAAATCGCAACTGTGTGTTATGAAGTTAGAATTGCGAGATATAAAATCGCAATTGTGTGTTATGAAGTTAGAATTGCGGGATATAAAATCGCAATTGTGTGTTATGAAGTCAGAATTGCGAGATATAAAATTGCAATTGCGTGTTATGAAGTTACAATTGCGAGATATAAAATCTCGCAATTGTATAAAATAAAACAATTGCGAGATATAAAATCGCAATTGCGTGTTATGAAGTTAGAATTGCGAGATATTAAATCGCAATTGTGTGTTATAAAGTCAGAATTGCGAGTTTATTTCTTGCAATCGTGAGTTTATATCATGCAATTCTGACTTTAACTCTTGCAATTGTGAGATAAAAAGTTACAATTGTCTTTTAAAATGTTTTATTCTGTGGCGGAAAAACAAGCTTCCATAGGTTATAGTCTCATCAACAAGTCACAAAATGTGTGGTATAAGTCAGGGCAATGTTGAATCAGTTTTTCTGCCTGTAAAACTGTGGTTTTGGTCTGGAAAAAACCTTCACATCAGTTCTTAAAACCTGTTGTTGACTTTGCAAACCTCACCCATTATCTACACCTATGCTTGTCTTGATCTAGCTCTTGGAAGTAGCTGAGACATGATACATTGCGCAATATGTTTGTGACATACGTACCTTTATGTAAGAGTGCAAATAGTGGTCCATATTCTCCTCATGACACTTAGCTAAGATGTGGACCAGGACCCTGATGAATACGATGTAGCGTTACAGTGAGAATCCAGTCTGAAAGCTGTTCTAATATATTGTGTTCAGAAGAGTCAGTGATGGGTTTCTGTACCTGGTGGTGCTGGCGGTCACTTCATCACTGTCGTTTTGGGTAAGCACTTTGAAGAGCTGGTTGAAGAGAACAGGAAGGAAGCGAATAATCACATGAATCTTCTCCATACTCAGGAGGCCCTGAGAAGACAAAAAAAAAAAGAGTTGACAGAAACATATGGCCTGATTCCTCTTAAAATAGCAAGGGTTATTTTACTGACATTACTCGAACTTTCACATTAGTTACATATCATTTGAAACATTGGAAATTTTGTATTTTGATTTCACTTCAGAAAATCCTTAAAAGTCTGGATGACAACAGTTTACATTTTGCAAATAATACACATGCATAATGATGCCATTTGGCCTTCATTCATCAATTGTAAGTTAAAATATCAATATCAAAGGAAACAAGGTATCTGCTCATCAGAGGCTGATGTGAACGGCTCTGGTAGACGTCCTATGGCACATGATTAGTTGCAAGCTTGTTGCATTATTATAGTACACAGTATTCTGTAATGCAGATACACAGCATACAGCTTCCTACAGTGCATTTTGATGCTCATTCATAATATGAAAGCGTTGTAAATACATCAATTCTACACATCTCAATCAATAAGGTCTAATTATTAAACAATGTCCATCCTCAGGACAGAATGAAATAGCAAAACACAATATATGTGTATTTCTAAAGAGCCAGCAAACATGCAGCCACATGTCAGTCTCTGGATCATAAATTTATGTATTTAGGTGTAATCATGGTCAGTTCTTGACTAATGTTCAGACCCTGGTTAAAGGAGTAGATCACTTTAAACAAAAATTTTGCTGATAATTTACTCACCCCCATGTCATCCAAGATGTCCATGTCTTTCTTTCTTCAGTTGAAAGAAATTAA
The DNA here is from genome assembly GCF_016745375.1 of Pimephales promelas. The sequence continues at coordinate 1,738,578 of NW_024121743.1, forward strand.
GGTTTTGACTTCAATGGGTCAAGGTTAAAAATACAGTTTCATTACAAACTGCAAACTGTTCAAAGGGCTTTAAACGATTCCAAATGATGAATAAAGGTCTTATCAAGTGAATCGATCGCTCATTTAATAAATAAATAACAAAGTTGAAGTTTTATAAGCTCAAATGCTCGCCTTATGTGATGCGTGTTCTTGACTCTCCTGTTCAAACTCGTTTATCAAAATGAACGAATCTTTTCCCGAGTCAACTCGTTCATTTCGTTCGTTGAATGAACCAAATGACGTGATAAAAGATTTGTTCATTTTGATGAACGAGTTTGAACAGGAGAGTCACGAAGGCGAGCATTTGAACTTATAAAACTTAAACTTTGTTTGTTTGTTTTTTGAATGAGCGATCGTTTCGCTTGATAAGACTCTTATTCATCGTCTGGAATCGTTTAAAGCCCTTTGAACAGTTTGCACTGAAACTGTCTTTTGGACCTTGAACCGTTTGATCCCCAATGAAGTCCATTAAATGGAGAAAAATCCTGGAATGTTTTCATCAAAAACCTTCATTTCTTTTCGACTGAAGAAAGAAGGACATGGACATCTTGGATGACATGGGGGTGAGTAAAACTCCTTTAAGGCCCTGGAATACACTTACTTTAAGGCAGTTGAGGAAGTTTGAGGTAGGAGGTTGAGAGAGGTCTGCCTCTCGTTTCTGGCACTGCTGGAAGAAGCGGTTTAGATGGGGGTCCTGCAAAAATGTCCGTGGGAAATATTAGACCACAAACATATCAACAAGATAGCAGTGGGTTTTCATCTGAGACTGTGGATCTTTTCAACCTGAGTATAAACTGTAGAGAGCACCACAGTGGACACTTTGAAGATCTGCTTCCCCCCATCGACCAACTTCACATCGGAGCCATTCTGCACACAAACACGTATATATCTGTAAAAATCCCTCACCATATCATGTGCGAATCATCATTATTTGTCTTTGGGACTATTCTTTGGGAAATATTTCGTTTCCTGGTTCACACAGCTACTGATTCTCATCATTTGCTTCTTAACCTTCATTGTCTCTGTGCGTCTTCTTCCTTTGTTCAATGGCAAGTGCTATTTTAAGAATGTTCATGAGTTGGATGTACTTTGTACAAGTTAGTTAGCATTAAGTTCTTGTTTGTCTTCACGGATTCGTGTATATTCTGGGTTCTGGTTTATGTGATGGATAAAACTATTTATACTACAGAACTGTTGAATGCTTGATTCTGATTGGTTGAGAATGTTCTAAGGTGTGCAATTATTTTCAGGGAAACGCACGGCTAAAGTAGTTTCCGCCAGGTTTGATTGCATCACAGTTCCATTTTCACTGCTCGTAGTTAACTGTAATAACGGAAAATATGATACAATTCATAACAAGAGAACACATGCAGCCCCATAAGCTGCGCTTTTCGATGTCTAACTTCACAATCAATGGGCATACAGTTTAATTTTAATAAATAAAGTATGTAGTCCTGTCTATAATCGGCTAAATAGAAAATTAAACTGAAAAGGCTATATAAATAAATTGATTTTCGTAATTATTCCAGATAATATAACAAATAAATAATTATTGATAGGCGTACTTGTTAAAAGGGCTTTGTGTGTTTCATTTATTTCATTTAAAACATGAATGAATAAATTAATTCAAACAAATTTTGGTAGCACTTTATTTGAAGGAGTGTGATAAGACTGACATGACACTGTCATAAACATGACATAACACCTGTCATGAACATGAAGGAGTCTTTATGAATGTTTATGACTGTTGTCATTAAGTGTCATTCTGTAAATTATGACACTTTTAATGCAAAGTTGACATTGTTAAAAATGTCTTTGTTATAACAACTTGACATTAACAAAGACAAAAATATCTTGATTATGACAACTTGACATTAACAAAAACAGAAATGTCTTGATTATGACAACTTGACATTAACCAAGAAATCATAACTAGTCCAACGTGTTCCACTTTACTTGAGGTAAAGGGACTTATTAATGACACTGTTGTTAAAGCATTTGACAGTGTAATAACCCTTAATGACATCTTTATAACTAGTACAATGTGTTCCACTTTACTTGAGGACAAGTAAAATATTCATGTCACAGTTAATGGTGTCATGACAACACTTTTAACTTTTAAAAAGTTAAAACCAACCATAACATACGACAGGGTAATGTTAACACAAAGCTAAATAACTTCTTTAAGTTTGATAATTAGACCTGTTATGACATATTTGTGACAGGTTGACAGGTTATGATTTCTTGGTTAATGTCAAGTTGTCATAACAAAGACATTTTAAACTGTCAACTTTGCATTAAAAGTGTCATAATTTACCGAATGACACTTAATGACAACAGTCATAAACATTCATAAAGACTCCTTCATGTTCATAACAGGTGTTATGTCATGTTTATGACAGTGTCATGTCAGTCTTATGTACACCCCTTCAAATAAAGTGTTACCCAAATTTAATAAATAAATAAATAAATAATAAGCACATGCTTTTCTGTCTCATTATTTCAACATCTTCCTCTCTCTAATAACTGCATTAATAACTGCATAAAGCCAGGAACACTTAGGCCTACCAAGGCCAATTATGAATGTAATATGATACTTATGACTGATCATGTCTTAATCTTGTGTTCAGTGGCTCAAACCTCCGTTACTACCTCTAAAATGACGTTTTGGAATTAGCAACGGAGGCATGGGATTAGACGCGTAAAGGCCAATTTATACTTCTGCGTCGAGGGTACGCCGTAGTGCACGGCGTTGTGAGCATTTATACTTCTGCGTTCAGGTCTTGGTTGCTCTGCAGTACTGCTCCGAAACGCTAGTTGGCGGCGGAGGGTTTTAATGTTCCACTGTGTTTAGATTCCTCACGGCTAGGTTACTACAAGCAATATCGACTGAAAGAGAGTGGATCATGTTGGAGTTGGAGCTTATTGAGGTGGAAAAACAGTTCACTTTAGTGAAATTACTAAAACTGAAAGGCAGAAATGACAGAAGACGTCGGAGGAGATGGTACGTGTGGAAATCATAGACAGTGGTGGAAATGCGTGAGAAGGTACGTGCGGAAATGCGTAGGAGGAAATGCGATGCTACCAAGCCGACCAATCACCGATCTTGCGGTCCGCGTCGCCGCGACGTGTAGTTACATTTTTGAAGAGGTGCGCGTCAGGCGACGGCGAAGGGTACGCGGTATGGGACGCGTCTGTGCGTATGCTACGCCGTCCCTACTGCGCGCACACTACGCAGAAGTATAAATTGGCCTTAATGCTACGTTCACACCGGACGCGAATAGGGCGTCAGGCGCGAATGATTTCAATGTTAAGTCAATGCAAAGACGCTTTACGCGCGTGAAAAATTCCTGCGGCGCGAATGAGGCGTGGAGCGCGGCGCGGAAGATGCGAATACGCCTCATTCGCGCATCAAGTTGGCGCGAATTGAGCGTTGTGCATTCACGCGTTTGACGCGAATTCGCGTCTGCCGCCCGAGTTGAAAAATCTGAACTTTGGCGTGAATTCGCGCCGCGTTAACCAATCAGGAGCCTAGCTGCTTGCTCACGTTGTGAAGTGTCTGGATGCTTCAATAAATTATTTTGTATATGACTAATGCATGGTGGGATTATGCACAACAAAGCAAATGTTTCATCACTTAAAACATTATTTCTATATACGAGACATGTTCATTTTGTATTGAATGTTATTCATTCCATATCTAGAAATAGTATTATGTTGTAAAGACAATCAACATATGTGCATAAATTCGTGTCTGGACGTGAGAGAGAGAAAAAAAAATCACAGGACAGGTTAATAACTTTTGAAGGCTGGCTCTATTTATCATCAAAACAAAAATAAATGACAGCTAGATTAGGTGGATGAGGGCGAGGGTGATCCTCACTGCGATGCGGGACAACAGGTCATCAAACTGGGCGCGTGACAGGCGGAAGTACCGCTGACAGCGGCCGTCATCCAGCGCAGCTCCTGGAGCGAGGAAATGGTGAAACTCGCCAAACGGTTCGGCTCTGAAGGGTCCGGTGGACACAAATATACGGCGACGATGATCCCCACGCCGCTGTTCTGCTCTCCAGAGTAAATACAGAGCGGTAACTCTCTTGATGAATGCTCGGTCGACATAAAAACAATGGCCGCCAACGGATTTTGATTCTGACGCGCGTAAATTTCGCTTACGCGCGGCAGTTTCGCTCTTGACACGCGAATTAACACTAGTGGTCAAGCGTCAAACTAGACGCGTCAGGCGCGAATTTGACGCGCGATTCGCGCCCGGTGTGAACGTAGCATAAGAAATTAGTCCTACATACAAGAGTGTATTAATGACAAAAACTTGACCAACGTCTTGAAATGCATCATCTGAACAATGTTTTGAGGTGTGGTAACTGTAGTATAAGCAGAACAATTGACTTCAGGCCGTTGAATTATTAGAAAAATAATGCACACCCGAGGTGGTAATGCGGTCATGACGCAAAGCGCAGTTAATTATTTTTCTAATAATTCAACGGCCTGTCGTCAATTATTCCTCAAGTATCTTAGCAAAACCATAGACTTGTCTTCACTCAACATTTATCATAATCACACTTACATCTCTATTTCTCTATTTTCTTTTTCTTAACTGATTGTTTATTTGCGTTTCTGTATTCTTGTGCTCACTTTGGTGGATGAAGCATCTTTAATGAGTAGATATCCACCAGGCAAAGTGCAGGAGACTGGAATGCTGAAATCCTGAGAGGAAATACGGCCGTCCTTCAGCAGAGGCAACCACGCATAACCCACTGTAACATGAACAACACACAAACACACTGTCAGAGCATTTCAACAGGCACAGCATATGACAACTGGGCTTGATGTGCATCTTTGACCTGGAGTTTCAAGAGCCTCTTTCTTCTTAGAGCTGGTCTTGGCATTGATGTCACAGGTCACATGATAGAAGGAGAAGAGTAAATGGTGTTTCTCATGAAGATGTGTGGGCAGCTCAATCTTGACCTGATCAAACATATCACAGCACACGTTAAAGTACCATCTCAACGCAACAGTGCTGAACTACAAAGCTTCTGAAGCACATTTTGAAGATTTTGCAAACAACCTCGTCGTAAAAATCTGGGTTCTGTGAATGGTGCAGGACCGTGGAACAGGCAGCCGTGGTGAATACTGGACCTCCTGGCTTTCCGTAGATGCACTGTGGAAATTGATATACAACATTTTATGATCAGAAGTCAAATAAAGCAGGTGTTGATGGAAAATTATGGAAATATTGTGTTATGTAACCTTAAGAGGCTTGGCATTTTCTTCATCGGAGCTTCTGAACTCTACGTAAACTGCGATGTTCCGAGCCTAGCGAACAAAATGGAGAATAGCATGACTACACGAACAAAGAGTAGTAAACTGTGAAGAACACAACTGAATCCTTGATTACGCCGTAAGCGATTCCAGCGTTTTCAGTTGATCCTCAGGGGCATCACCCATTCACAAGTTAAAACTTAATTGTGGAGTAAAAGTAACTAAATATTTACAGAAGCCTCCAATCAGGAGTGTCGTTTACAATAAAATAGCACACAGATTAGATTAGATCAATGACCTCATGTTTTCCACAGACTTCGTCCACTAGTCAGTTATGATGCTGCTGACAGTTACACTCATTTACTTTTTTATTTAGAGAGGAATAGCTTAGCAATCTTACCAATCTAAACACAGCACTTTTCCTCCGAATATGCCTACACTGTAAAACATTATGTGATAAAGGAATATAAAAACATACAGTATGTTGTCATAGTTGTTGTCAAGTTATAAAATTTAAGTTGAAATGACTTAAACATCCAAGTTGATTGTACTTGTAAATTAAAAAAAAAATGTCAGTGCACTACTATAAACAGTAGTAGGCAAATAAAAATCACAGTGATCATAAAACAGTAGGTGAAAATTAGCTGAGTTTCTAATAAATTTTAATCTTAATTTTTTTAATTCAAAATGATATGAATGGACTTAAGGCTGAGATGACTCCATATTTAACCCTCAGGTGCTCTTCGTTTCGGAGTCACACTTGTTATCTTCCCGGTCAAAAGTGACCGGACACCTAAAAATGAAACTTTCTCCATCCCAGCAATTTTTTTTGGTTCTATAATATTTATTCTTTTTAATTTAGTATTTTGAGACAATTTAATTGAATTTATTTATATTAATGCAATATTTATTGTTTATTTTTGCCATGGAAATATATATTATACATATATATTATTTTTTTCAAAAAAATATTAATGCAGTGTTTTAGTTTAATATAGAGTCTAGGCCTTCAGAAAAAAATATTTTTTTGAAGAAAATTAGCACCATCTGGTTACAGTATAGAGAAAAAGCGTAGAATCATGGTGTAACCACCACTAGATGACATGTACAGCTCTCTATGGAGAGGCATGTGAATTTCCCAGCTGTTTATGAACACATTTTTTGTTGTTGTTGGTGGTGGATTTGAATATATAGTTGAAACAATCTCAAAAACTATTTCTTATAAAAAAAATTGACAAAAAAAAAAAAAAAAATTTCTACAATTTCCCATTCATTTCCTATGGGGGTCATTTTTGACCAAAGACCACAGGTGTGACTATTTTTTTAAGACCACTTAGCATGCTCAGATCATGACCTCAATTTTTTTGTGTGTTCACATAATGCCATAAAAGTCACCAAGTTTCGTAACATTGCGATGAAGCTGTGATTTTTAAAAATTCAAAACATACTTTTTGTAATCAAAATGTATTGGTGTGTAAGTGTATAAAAGTGTGTTTGTATGTGTGTGTGTGTGTGGGTGGGTGTGTCTGTTTTGCACTCTAGATGTTGTAGAGTGTCACCCCTTCAATGCTGAGCACTTTTTTTCTGCATCGTGGCCGATTTGTAGATTGTACACACAAAAATTCTCAAAGTTTTTGTGTTTTTGTCAATTTCCCATTCATTTCCTATATGGGTCGGTCATTTTTGACGGAAGAGCACAAGTGTGACTATTATTTTTACGACCACTTAGCCTGCTCGGATCATGACCTCAATTTTTTTTTTATTCACATACCAAATGCCATGAAAGTCACCAAGTTTCGTAACATTCCGATGAAGCTGTGATTTTTAAAATTTCAAAACAGAAAATTTTTCGGTCAGAAATGACCGAAGAGCACCAGAGGGTTAATATACACAGGTTTTGTGGTTTAGATAAGGTCCAGTTCTGGTTTATTTCTTTGCTCTTGGCTGACATTATCATTTTAGCATTGCTATGGCCCGCTTGTGGCCCAGATCTGGCAAACAGGACAGAGTGAGCCACTCAAGGGCCATCATTCCACGCTGCATGTGGGCCGGATCATCTTTCCACATGTGCCAGATGTGGGCCGGATGTGGGCCAGATGTGGGCTGTCAAAATGTTGCTATGTGAGAACCTAAACGATAGTGTTAACAAAAGCAAATGTGAGATAAAAACATTTGCTGAAGCAAACTTGCCATTTTAGCTTGCTTCCACATGTCTTTTAGCCTTTTATCACGACTCATGTTTTCAGGGACACCAACCCAAGAGCTCTACATCACAAGTGCAATGCTGTACCGGGCAAGTTTACTACCTCAAACAAAACATATGGTGCTGGCTATGTGATGCAATCTTCAAAATGTATTCATTTACCAACTACGCACTATGGTTAAGTGTTTTGTGTCCACTATTTTCTCACCTTTGCAAAACTCTTTTGGCTGTCATACTTGAGGTGTTTAGGGTAGATATAGATGTGATTCTTGTAGACTCTGTAAGGTTGGGCAAACTTGGATGAGTCCTGTAGGAACTCATCTACCTCCACTGTAGGAGCATGAAGGCCACAGTCCTCAAACGGCCTCAGAGCAACATATGACGATGTCACGCAATCTGAGAAATGTGTGTGTAGGTGAGTGTGTGGATACACAACAGAAGACAAGTATACAATAAGCCGTTTAAGTGCCAAGTACATAAAACTGAACATTTACGAGTAAAACGATATTTTTGGCTTCATTTCAGCTCTAAATGTGAGGATGTTTGCAGTTTTAGAAGAACGTACTGGGGCATTCCATGGGAACGCAGTCCACATTTATTTCAAGGTTTCCAGGGATGGTCTGGAGTTTACTGGCCTTCTCTGCCCTGTAAACAATGCTTCATTTTACTGAGGTTATTCATTATAACATGTTATTCGTGAGTGTGACTAAAAAGTCTGTACCTCCTGTACTCTGTGATGAGTTTGATGAGATCTTCTGTGGAAATCTTATTGCTTTCCTGTTTGAAGAGAGGAGAGAAGCGGCAATCCCTGTCCACTGTGCCCTGGTTGTCCTTAAATACTGACCTGGAAAATACAAAAGGAAGAAAGGTCACGACTGAAATGATTTTAAACCAAATACACTGTTAAAAGTGTAAGAGCTGGTTCGCATGTGAAGTGTTTCAGCAGTTTTTATTTGTTCTGCCAATGCTGAAGCAGCAGGAAATGGAAAAGAAGCTCCCATTGGGATTCACTTACCTGACAGACCAGGCAAAAGGCATTCGGTACTTTCCAAGTTTGCTACAGAATTGCTTGTTGGATTTCAACATTTTTTGGACAGTCTAGAACAAGCAGAGAAATTGGATTTCAATGTATTTGCCCATTAACTACAATGCCCAAACTACAACTTACAAATATATTCGTGCTTAAATCAATATTCTGTAAAATTAGACGACACATATGCAAATGTCTAAATGTCATTACATTCGTGAAAACCAATATGCATTTATCAGACGCTTTTATTCAAAGCACCTTACAATAGAAAAATATCTAAATGAAATACCTTGCTGGAATCTGTGTTTTTAATGTAGGGCTCTGTACCACTGGAAATATTCCCCATCAAAACTTTCTCCACCCGTGCCACCATCACAATGTCTGTGTGTGGGTTCGTCACGGAAAAAATCGCCTGCAGGAATGATCAAACATGTAAGCCACATAAACACATGAACATAGATCTAAACCATGTGATTCCTGGTTTCACAGGCAAGGCTTAACCCTAGTCCCAGATTAAAGTGCTCAAATGTTCGAGCCGTTTTAACCGAAAGCAACTTGCACATATCTTATGACATAAAATATATCAGTGCAATTGTTTTGTCTCAAGATTTTAAAGGAGTAGTTACTTTTAAGAAAACTTTTGCTGATAATTTACTCACCCCCATGTCATCCAAGATGTCCATGTATTTCTTTCTTCAGTCAAAAAGAAATGAAGATTTTTGATGAAAACATTCCAGGATTTTCTCCATATGATGGACTTCAATGGGAACCAAACAGTTCAAGGTCCAAGTGAGAGTTTCAGTGCAAACTGTTCAAAGGGCTTTAAACGATTCCAGACGATGAATAAGGGTCTTATCAAGCGAAACGATCGCTCGTTTAAAAAAAACATCAAAGTTTAAGTTTTATAAGCTCAGATGCTCGCCTTGCTCTGTTCTGATGCGTGTTCGTGACTCTCCTGTTCGAACTTGTTTATCAAAATGAATGAATCTTTTTTTTGTGTCATTTGGTTCCACGAGTTGACTCGGGAAAAGTTTGAATAGGAGAGTCACAAATGTGCATCACAGAAAAGAGCAAGGTGACCATTTGAGCTTATAAAACTTAAACTTTGTCCGATCGTTTCGCTAGATAAGACGCTCATTCATCGTCTGGAATCGTTTAAAGCCCTTTGAACAGTTTGCACTGAAACTGTCTTTTGGACCTTGAACCGTTTGGTTCCCATTGAAGTCCATTATATGTTTTCATCAAAAACCTTCATTTCTTTTCGACTGAAGAAAGAAAGACGTGGACATCTTGGATGACATGGGGGTAGGGTTGGGTATCGTTTGAATTTGAACGATTCTGATTCCGATTCCGATTCCTTGTTTCGATTCCGGTTCCTAACGATTCTCGATTTCGATTCTTTTAAGAGGCAGGGTCAAAAAAGTTTAGCTAACCTTGCTAACCAACGGCCTTTCTAAAGAAAATACTCCTTCTATTAATTAATTATTAATTATTAATTATTAAATACTTGTCACAAATTTTGCATTTTGCCGAGCTTTCGTTAATTTTTAGAAAAGTGAAGCCACACTTTGGACCGCGCGGTTATGCCAACACTTCCGGTAGACGCTTCTTCGTTGGTGTTGTTCAGCGGTTTCTTCTTCCGCTCGGCGGACTGTGAATATCGAAACTAAGAATTGAAATTTGAACTTTTGAACGATTCCGGGAAAAACGAAAAGTTAGTCTCGGTTCCAATCGATACTCGATTCTCGATACCCAACCGTACATGGGGGTGAGTAAATTATCAGCAAAAGTTTTATTAAAAGTGAACTGCCCTTTTAATGGTTTTTTTTTTCTAAAGTAGTAAATGAAAAGCTACTTAATTACCCTAAACTGAACTAAGGCTTAATCAAGGCTTAATCTAAATCCTGACTGTGAAACCAGGCCATTCATTCCTATATCCAAAGGGCACTTGTTTTGATACCTGTTTAGGGAAGCGCAGCCAGTTCTCCAAGTCTGGGCTCAATTGGCAGTCCTCTGTTTTCTTCTCTACAGACGAGTTGAGGCCATTTTCCTGTGGATCCAACCCTTGATCTCCTGGATTACCAGAACTACTGAGCATTTGCCGCACAACCTCGTGGTTTAAGTCCACATGGAAGTCAGCGGAAACCTTCCTGCCCTCGCGGATGTCCAGAAGAGAAACCGACACAAAGAAAGGCTCGATCTGAGGAGAGAGATCAAATATCTTATTCTTTTGTATTTAGTACTGCCCTGCAGAAACAACATATTTATACATTCCCTTGATTTCAATATAGAGATCACTCAACAATGTCTATATATTTTGAGATTTAAAACATTTGCAGTGTACTAAATTATGTTTTTTGAATGGTAAAGATCTTTGCCAACAAATGCATTCAGCTATATAGTTGTTGTTGCAGTGTGTGTTTTTAGCACAACTCATGGTAGGTGTGATATGACATCATACATTAGTAACCGGCTCAGTGTCGGCCTCGTTCACGCAGCCCTGCAGTGTGAGGTTGAGTGAGCCACAGGAGATCATCAGTCTCCTCCCAAGCTTCTCATCAAATGGCTGGACGGAATCTCCATTCTCCATCCTGACACTCCGCAAAACCTTTAACACAAAGCATTCTTTCCTCACTACACCTGTAATGACATTCCCTGTGACATTCACAACCCCCAAACAATGTAAATATTCACGAAACAAAAAGACAAACTGCATAAATATAAGAATTATGACATACAGGGATATCAGGGTCCAGGGAGAACAGGTTTAGTCTTTCCTGTCCTCTGGCAGATCTCGAGCCCTCCTCGGTCTCAGAAATATACTGAAGGAATACAACATTAGTGTTAATTATGTTTAATGCACTTTCATCATTTATTTCTTGTTTAGGTCTTTAAATGTGTTTTAAGGTTCTAAACCGTGAAAGAGAGACTCGCTCATTAAAGGGATCATGAACTGCATTTTTTAAATGTTACGTTTCCTAAGGTGCATTTATTAACTTTTTACAGTTGGTTTTTTACCTTAAAATCTGAGATGATTAAAAATATAAAAGGCCATTTTATAATAATCATTCTGAGTCTGATCTGAATGTAGCTTTTTGCTCAAAATGTTGCCTTTTATCAAACTTACCCACATTCAAGTGTTGATAACAAACGAAAGCATCAAGCTAGTATAGAATGGGGCTCTGTTCTTTCTTTTGATATATTGCATGTTCAGATATTCATACAAAACAATATTCTGGGGGCCATGAAAGTTTTGTGAAAATTATCAAAAATGCTGGTGGTGGCTGGCTGGCAGAAAAAAAAAATTGCAGACGGGGAAAGAGTTAAACACTTTTAAGTAGGGTTGGGTATCGTTTGAATTTGAACGATTCTGATTCCGATTCCGATTCCTTGTTTCGATTCCGGTTCCTAACGATTCTCAATTCCGATTCTTTTAAGAGGCAGGGTCAAAAAAGTTTAGCTAACCTTGCTAACCAACGGTCTTTCTGAAGGAAATACTCCTTTTGTCACAAATTTTGCATTTCGCCGATATTTCGTTATTTTTAGAAAAGTGAAGCCACACTTTGGACCGCCGACGTAAGCTACTCATGTTCGACTCGGGCGGTTATGCCAACACTTCCGGTAGACGCTTCTTCGTTGGTGTTGTTCAGCGGGTTCTTCTTCCGCTCGGCGGACTGTGAATATCGTAACTAGGAATCGAAATTTGAACTTTTGAACGATTCCGGGAAAAACTAAAAGTTAGTCCCGATTCCAATCGATACTCGATTCTCGATACCCAACCCTACTTTTAAGACAGTTTTACTATTACAGCTGTCAAGATAAAGTACTGATTATTCAATTATATTTGCTTAAAGCTTGCAGCACTGAGCATCGTAGCCGATACAGTCATGTCTGTTCTTTAGCTGGTCCCTGGCGCACACATACGCAATGATCTCACTGCTGCAACTTTTTTCTGAATTTTGCATTCTCACACTTCCATCATAGCAACATGCAAACAAAATGTAAATACAGTAAAAGATTCATTGCGTAGTGCACAGTGTCGCTGATTATAACGGGAGTTTTGAAAACTGAACTGAAAGCTATTATACAGAGAACGCTCGCTTTCTGTATTTCATTTAATCGCAGTTTAAATAAGAGGAAGAGTGTCAATTGGAACAGTTTAGTTACTGGCATGATTAGCTTATTGCATAATCAGCAATAAAAGACGATGATGTACATGTAGGTGCTGATCTGTGTCTTATGCTGATGGATTCATGTAATAAAAACATACCAGGATGTAGAAAAGAAAAAAAAGTCGTTGGTTTCAATAAAAGCTATTTTTGTACTAACAGGGAAGTTTGGCGTTCTGAAACTCGCAACATGTTTTATTATTACAATGATCTCATTGCATAAATGAAGGCTCATTTCCTTTATCAGAAAGAGGGTGCAACGCGCCTAGGAAGTAACATGACTTACCTTGGCCAGTTCAGGGTGGATTCCATTTTCAGTCGTTTCCTCATTTTCATGGACATGAACATGATTCAACGACATATCAATGATCTCTAAAACAACAACAACAAAGAAACGTTTCAGCTGAAAATGTGCACGGTGGTGGATTTCGGTCACTTTTGACTCGAGGTGCGTGTCAGACGTTCCCTCGGGGTACCAGCTAAAGCATTTAACCATAACAGTATGATAAATATCCAAAATGTAATGTAATGTAAATTAGAGGGAGTGTGTCAGCTGAATCTGAAGGATTTGTGAGGTATCAGATCACACAGTAACCACAATTAAAGGAATAATTCTGTCATCATTCACTCGCCCTCAAGTTGTTTCAAACCTGAATGAGTTTCTCCTGCTGAACACAAAGGAAGATATTTTGAAGAATGTGGGTAACCAGACAGTTGATCAACCCACATTCTTCAAAATACATTCCTTTGTGCTCAGAACAGAACAAATACATTCATCCAGGTTTGATATTACATACACATCATATTACATCATATTTCTCACATATAAACATTAGTAGTCACTCTATGTCTACCAATAAAATGTCTTAGTAAGTAGTTTTATGATTGAAGTCCTGTAGTTTTTATTGTGGGGGCAAAACATATAATGCAAAGAGATGTGCAAATAAATGATCCTCAAAAGCCTGATGTCTGTTACTCACACTTTAACCAGATTTTTTTTTTTTTTTAAATGATGTATGAATAATCAAGTAAACCTAAATAACTTAAGCCCAGTAAGTATTCATCTTAAAATATTACTAACCATATAAAAGTTCTCATGGTTACTTTATAAAAATCAAGAAAAATTTCACAGCAAAAAGAGGAGTAAACACCACCCTGAAGGAGAACGTTTATAAGAGGTGTTTTACACCCTAACTCAGATAAATTGTGTGATAAGCATTTTTATAATGGCCTTTGTTTCCATGAAGTATGAGATATGCAGGACCTCAAAAAGTTTCAAATGACCACTCGCTACTTTTCTCTAAGTCATTTCTCAAGTGTTGTGAATGCTGGCTCTTACTTATTTGGTTCTGAATGAATGAATGAATGAATGTGTTTTCGTCAAGGCTTTTATTAGAGCCCAACCGATAAAGGATTTTGAAGGCCGATACCGATACAAATATTGTTGGGTTTTAAAATCCGATATATCGGCCGATTTTTTTTTTAAATGAAATATTGTTGGATTTCACACAGGTGTAAAAGAAAAGCTAACTTTTCTGCACAAGATAAGATACTTTTTCTCTATGTCTAAATGTTCACTCCTCGCAAGTATAACTTACATTTTACAATGTAGGGACTGTAACTAGAGATATGCGAGTTATAAATACAGTAATCGTTACTTTATTTAGGCAGAAATTATTTAGCTCATTAATGTTAAGTTAGCGTTAGCGGTCTTCCACTGATGATAGTGGCATTAGCCAGCTTTGTGGTTAGCTAGTCTATGATGAGCCATAATTTAGCAATAGATAACATCATACTGCAAGTTGTAAAACATACATTTTCAATATAACAGGCCAAGGAGAGATGATTGAAGCGTGTTTCGTCCATTTTATTTTATTTTTTAAATATTCATTTATCGGCCATTATAACTGCCGATACCGATATTATGGAAAATGTCCAATCGGTCTGGCTCTAGTTTTTATGATCTGAATTGATTATTTTTTTATTTAATAAAACAATCTTTTATGTTTTCATAGATTGTGCTGTATCGTATCAATGCAAGGCCATCACAAAAGATTTTTTTTCTAATATTTTCCTAAATCTTCTCTTGGGATGTTTTCAATACAATAGATTCTAACATCAGTATATTGTCCTGTCACTGCCATGATTGGAACAGCACCAAAGCTCTTACTGTTGCACTTGTGTATATGAGGACAATAGAGCGATTTTATTGGCTCTTTCTATACTTTCGAAAGAGCTTTATATGCTTTCCGAGAACCCACCGTGCTTACTGTCGCTCAGGTCCATACTCTTACGGTCCAGAACCGGGCCCTCAGGAGGACTGATCTGCAGGATGCGTGTTAAAGTGTTGATCCAGTCATCCATGTCCTGCTCGTTCTCGGCAGCCAGGACGAAATACGTCACTTCATTCATTTTCAACTCGAAGGCGTGTTTCCTCAGGCGGTTATTCTGTATGAACCCCAAATAGAGCCGTAAATCATATTCAAAATTAGTCATTAGTCACTAAACTGCTTAATTAACCCTTGTGCTGCATTAGGACCAAAAATGGCCACATATTAAACATTGCCTAAAATATTATATATTATTATTATTTTCCACTTTTACCAAGTTAAATCTTTTAACCAGCATCAGTCCTCATCATAACTACCAAAAATGTATTCAATCTCAGGATTTTAACCCTTTAATTACCAGTTTTGTTTGCGAAACCATCGATTTGTATAAGAGGAAAAAACACAAAAATGCAATTATTTTCAATAAACTAAATGCAAAGAGAAAACTTTAGATTTGGATTATCACAGTCCCACTTTGCAAAAAATCCCACTTAGCGCGTTAGAGACCAAAAATGGCCACCTATTAAACATTGCCTATTGCCTAAAATAAGGTGCATTTCCACCCATAGGGAATAAATATGTAGTGACGTCATCTGGTGGAATACACTATATAATGCAAAATATAATGCTTTTGCTTCAAAATGAAAGGATGTTTGTGCAAAAATCATGTTTCATGTATTACTGACAGCCTCAGATTTAAACAACGTTTTAATGGGTTTCAATGGGCCATTTTTGGTCTTTATGGTGCTGAGTGTTACTATTTGATCTACACAGTGTCAGTGTGTGTTATACATATTTTGCAAAATGGGATCACATTTTTTACATGTATCCAAAAAGTCACAATTTTGCCAAATTTCATACCATTTGCATTAAAACAGCCAAAATGGTCAAAGAAATTAAACTGCAAAAGACCAAAAATGTCCCTAATGCAGCATAAGGGTTAAACTGTATTTGTACCAACCTGAACCACCCCGGTGCACGAGTCCAGAAAAATACAGCCTTTAGGTTCCTTTGATATTTTCTCATCTTTATAGAAGTTCATGATATAAGAGTTGTCAGTTAGCTGAGTCAACTGGAAATACCTTCGCTTGAAGGACTGTAAAAGCACAAACAACAAGCAAGTAGCAGGCAATCAGCAATGTTTTACACACAAACGGTTTTAGTGATAATACAGAATTTGCAACGAAGAAACACTCTCTTACCCGGACAGTAATACTGTTGTTGACAGTGCTGTTAAAGTTCCCTTTATAGAGCCAGCCAGACTTAAAAACGCCGATCCCCCCTACACCTCCACCACCTGCACCACCTCCTCCTCCTTTAGATGATGACAAAGAGGTTGTGTCCTACAAAAAAGTGGTTAAACATCTGATGACAAGAATCAGGAATCATCAGGAAACTGCTCCTTTCGTTTGAAACATACACACAACCTCCGTAGGCATCGTCTCAAAGGCACATGGTGTCTCTAATCACTGATAAGCAGAAGACACACAACTTTACAAGTCGTACCAACCCAATGACCCCACCGCCTCACTTCGTATCTCTTCCTGTATACATCTGCAATTGTTGAACTAATCTCAGCTGAGATTATTCCCAATAAACACGTAGTGAAACGACATGTTCTTTACTGCTATTTGCCTGGACATGCAGACATTTGATTTGGATTGAGATCTCGTGTCTATGGAGGCCATTTGAGTAGGGATCTGGAGTCTGGACTGAAACCGAAAATTCTGGATGCACTTGTCCAAAAAGCGAAATTAAAACGTGAGCTTTTTTAAATAGAATTGTATTATTATTATTATTACACTTTTTAATTTAATTCAATAATGTTAATGATGTTGAATTTACAAAATACAAATACATTTCAATTGATTTTTCTGTCCAATTTTTAACACACTAAAATTGGACAGAAAATATATTCATATCAAATATCAATTTGAAGTATACCAGGACTTAAAGGGATAGTACACTAGTTCACTTTCAAATCATTCACTTATGATATGTTTTATCTTACCTCAAGGGCATCCAAGATGTAGGTGTCTTTGTTTCCGCAGTAGCTTCAATTTTGATATTTTTAGGTCAAACCGTTCTTGTCTGTCAGTCATATAATGGAGGTATATGGGGTCCACCTCAAAGATTTAATCACATCGATGGCCTAAGACACGAAACGAGTGGTTTGTGTGACAAAACGAACAGTATTTATATCGTTTTTACCTCTTGTAATCACAGCCACGTCCAAGTGATCTGAGGGCGGGGGGCGCTTCAGTCTCCGCAAGCGCCGGAAGTGATCTCTGGCGCGGTTGCGAAAAAAATAAATAAAAAATCAACGTTGTCTGTTGATATATCGAAATCGTCTTCCATTGCGATTTCCTGTATATCTAAATATGTTTAGATCTTCACGGTGAAGGGACTTCTCTGTGCATGCTTTTTGAGGTGGTGACCATAGACCTGCATTATATGACTGACAGACAAGAACGGTTTGACCTAAAAATATCAAATTGAAAATACTGTGGAAACAACGACACCTACTGTACATCTTGGATGCCCTTGAGGTAAGCTAAAACATATCAAAAATTAATTTCAAAGTGAACTATCCCTTTAAGATAATGAGAGCTCATTCAAGTGTGTCCAAACACATTACTGGTATGAGTTTGGTAAGGCCTTCTTGATACTGACCTCATCTTTGTCCACATCTTCATGGTCAATCTCAAAAGAGTGGGAGGGCAACTTCTCTGCTTTATACAGCTTCCTGTGGCAGAGAGGGGTTATGGAGAGAGAGAGAGAGCAAAACCACCGTCATCCACCATGATCAAGATAAGGAGGAAAGAGACGGTCCACTAGCAGTGTCGTTTTGGATTTATGGTGCTGCTGGCTGATTATGTTTAATTATCAATGATCATTTATATATTATTAACAGCAAATACAACAGTTGATTTTATATATATATATATATATATATATGAAGAGTTCAGATGCAAAAACCTCTAAATGCCATTTGAAATTTTCTTCTTTAATGATGATTTTTATCAAACTTGTATATTTAAGTTCAGTAATTTCACTTAAATAACAATTAATAGGTAATTATCATTGCCATTTAAGTGAAATCACTGAACTTAAATATACAAGCTTGATAAAAATGATCATTCTAGAAGAAAATTTCAAATGGCACTTAGAGGCTTTTGCATCTGAACTCTTCATATGTACAGTATATATATAGTTATACCTTCTGATGTTGAGTTTTCATGTTTTATAGGAACTTTCCATAGACATAATGATTTTTATACTGTAAAAAACGGTACATTATATCCCCTAACTCTAAACCTAACCATCACAGAAAAAACAAAACAAAACATCACTTTATAAAATGTTTTCCTCATGGGGACTAAAGAATGTCCCCACAACCTGAACCACACTCTCACACTCACACAACCATGAAGCATTAGTTCACCAATAAATCCCCCTCTCCTCAAAGAGGTAGTATTTTCCACATCAAGTGGAAAGTAAGCTTTCAGTAAGCTTTATTCTGCCAGGACCCCACATACAGGTGTCCTTTCTGCTGCCTGTCTGAGTGCTCTTGTAAACCTTTGTGTCTGTCCTGGGTGGTGGAGACAGTGTGGCGCTTTATGCAGCGCAAACACACACATTTTTCTTTAGACCTACATCACCGTCTGGCAGAAACTTTGGCACTGCATGTCGCCAGTTTCTCGCTCCTAGTGTTGTTACTCTAATGTTATTGGTAGAAAATTCAATCACAGTTCAATCAAATGACTGATTTTGTGGTGGTAATTTCCAAAAATTTGTGAAAAAATTTGCGATTTATATTTAACATTTACCATAATAGTATTCAGTTCTTCCAGAAAAACGCTGAGTTTTTTTTTTTTTTGTGATTGTTGCGGGCAAAAATTGATTGATTATGCGGCCCGTTTTCTTTAAAATGCGATGGAATATGCGGGATATTTATGCAATTTTATGCGATGAAATTGCAGGAACTTGCAAAAATTGCGGTTTGATGAAAAAGAGAAAAAAAAAGTAATTCCCCCAACATCCTGTTAATGTCAGAGTCATTTCTTATTACTTCCTTTGATAAACAAGCATACTACATCATAGAAAGTACTGGGAATATTTAATTTCTCATCTTGTTTTATTTCAGACTGTAACGAGTGTAAATAAGGTGTGGCCCCTTTAAGAGCTGCGCGCTCCCTGTTGAACTGTCGAACACCCCATGTGTGCGGGTAATTTCTGTTTGATGCTACTTCTTTTATCTTATGTTGTTTATTAAGTAACGACGTGACGGTAGAACGTGTGACAGACAGTTATACGAGTTCGATTTGTGAGATGTCAATCGCCTCCGTGAGTCTGTCTGGCGTCGCGTAATTGCGTCACTTCATAACGTTCCCATGGAAACAGGGGGAAATGGCTGCTCTTATGTGAAGCAAACGCAACATTTTTCAACTTTCTGATAAGATACATGTGACTTTTTTGCAACGAAAATGCGAGGATTATGAAATTATGCAAACCCCGCATATTTTGCACGGAAATCGGCAATTTATGCGGCGAAAGTGCGGCGTATTTGAAATAAATATGCGGACTTTGGCTGATTTTGCATTGAATTCGCGTTTTTCTGGAGGGACTGCAGAGTTGATAAGACTGCAGTCACTTTCTTTTCCACACATCATTAATTTATTATATCCATATGTGGTTCCGGATAAATCATAAGACAGTGCAATCGCTCCAGAAATCCTGTCCTGTGTTGCCTGCACTCAAGACGGTGATATGAGCTCCACTGACACAGTCTGCACTCCTATAAGTGCTCCTATTTCTACTAAACGAAGCAGAGAGGAGAGGGAACTTTGAAACTGACTTCAGCGAGGAGCACGTTCTTTTAAAACTGAGGTGACTGTGATGAGCAGGAACTGAAACTAAAAAAAAAAACTGTGCCTGAAACTAACCCGTTCCTGTTTGTGAGGCTTGGATTACAGGAGTATATGTGGAAAACAGAAGGAAACCATTCACTTAAAGTGGAAACTAATTTTTTAATTATTATGGCTATTATAATTATTCTGAAATACAATTTCTTACTCTGCTGTGGTAAAAATACGGTTCTATAATTTCAAGACAAATGGTTTGATGGCAAGAAAACGATGCTGTTCGAAGGTTTGGTGGAGCAGTAATCGAGCTATACCTGGGCAGCATGCGGTAGTCCCCTGCATACTCTTCATATTTATACTGGACCACATGCAGCTGGGAGTTGAAGAATTGACAAGCCTATAAGAAAAAACATACAGAGGTTCCTACTGTAAGAGCAAGCATTCACTCGGTCATTCAGTTATATTTTTTGCCTCCAATTCAAAAAGCCCTACAGAGCCCTGTTAAATGTGTAATGTTCTGAGTTAAGTGAACGAAAGCTTTAGTTAAATGTAAATGTAAAAAAGAAAAAAAAAATCAATGGCAAATCTCAAACATGCATGAATGCTTTGGTTGCATGCACATTCATGCATTCACTAGTCACAATTTTTGTTCTTCTAAAGATAAATGTAAGTCTGATGGGTTTCAAACAACCTACAGTAAGGTTGAGACAATACATTTTTATTTCCCTTTCGAATGAATGGGAACTCGCACCGCTTCCCAGGACGCAATGGGGAATGCCTCCAACGTGAGACCAGTGTCTGAAGCCTGGTGACAGCCTGTGACGTCACTAATGGTGCAACTAGTGTATAAAAGGCAGTCTGTAGTACAAGTGATTCTCTTCAGGAGCGTTTGTTTGGGACATGTCGAAGGCAGTTATGGAAGTGTGTCCATACCTGTCAGCATTATCTGACACCAGATGATTTACACGATCTGTGCTTTATGTGCTAGGGCAAGGAGTATGCGTATGATGAGCTGCTAGAGGTTATGTCCTACGTCACAGATCTGCCCTGGAGGCCAGCGTGAGAGATGTGAGATTGCCTGTGGCAGGTTGGACAAGCGATTTTTATCCGGACATAAATTTATGTGATTTTTTTTCCAGTTCTCACAAGCCTTCTGTTTCTTCCAGATCTGCATGCTGAGGTGGAAAGATCTCGGAAGGAACCATATTCGGCCCACATTCATCTATTTCAGCATGCAGATTATGCAAGGGTAGAGGGAATGTTTGAGCATGGAGATGACTCGATGCCATAAGTTAACTTTATGTAGCCAGCAATTTCTCGTTAGGGTGGCATCGATGTTGAAGCAAACCAAACCACTACATATGACATCACGTTTGAAAGGCAGAGTGAATGTGGCAGAATTCATTCATTCATTCATATAGCACAAATAAACATAACTATAGTTGACCATGTGCTGTACAGGACAAATCTATAATATATAAAAAAGAGAGACACACAATAGAAACAGAACATAGTTAAAATGAGTTAAATGCCGAGGTAAAAAGATATGACTTTACGTTAACTTTATGTACAGAGGATAAAGATCTCAGGGATAGGGGGGATTATAGCCTAGGTCCAATGACTGCAAACACACGATTATGGGCCGTCAAGAGCCAGTCCCTTAGGCAGTCTATGTAGGACTGATCCAGCTCTCAGATTCAATCAAAAATATCTTTATTTGTGTTCCGAAGATGAACGAAGGTCTTACGGGGTTGGTACAGCATGGGGGTGAGTAATTATTGACTTAATTTTCATTTTTGGGTGAACTAACCCTTTAAGCTTTTGGAATGCAGGGAAATGGTCAGGTACATCCATTGGATGCACCACTGTCTTTGCATATCCTCGTACCTACTACCAGGTGGGAGTTGCCTAGATTTTTGGGGATGTTTGCTTACTATCTGCGTTTCTGCATAAACGTCTCTAGTTTTAGTTGGACTATTGAGCATCAACAGGAATTTCTGTCTGCAAAATCTCTCGTCTGTAATGTGCCCGTCCTGTCTGGGGCTTGAGGTGGATACCAGTGCGATTGGAGTTGGAGATGTCCTGCTCCAGGAGGGTGCAGAACAGAAAACAACAGTCTGCATCTGTATTTGTGAACTCATCTTTTATTTGGGATCACAACTAAAGCCACACACACATGGATGCATGCACGCTTACCTGTCTGACCAGCAGACATTCAGCATGTTCGTCAGCTCCCTCTGGCACGGTGGACTTCACGGTTCTCCTCTCTACAGGAACAGTGGACACCTAGAATAAAACAGATAGAGATCATTTGAAATCATCAACAAAATCAAATTAATAAGAATGGGTTTATGGGAGTCATGAGGACTCTTCTCAAATCTTGACAAAAAAAGATACAGATTGTACTGAAAGACAGCTTGCTTATTTTGCTCAAGATAAGGATATATTATGTCCACATTTCATGCAAATAAGACTTCTAACCACAGGTCGAGAGCTTTGTGAAGCTGCTTGCGAATGTACAGTAGAACAGTTTGAGGAAACGCGACTTTGAAACATTTGACCATACTTGTCTAACAATGCTTTTGGGAAACACACCCCTGATTGGTTGTGGTGGCTAGAAATGATCCGGCTGGGAGTATAATATCTTTCTATATACCAGACCCTTGTTGATAGACAGAGCATTGATCTAATTTTAGGAAGTGATGTTGTTAAACATATCATTCATGACCTGATTTTAAAGGGGGTGGTACGCTTTACTCTTCCTCGTGGCATCCAAGATGTTTATGTCTTTCTTTCTTTTCAGTTGTTTAGGTTTTTGAGGAAAACATTCCTGGATTTTTCTCCATATAATGTACTTCAACGGGGTCCAACGGTTTGAAGGTCCAAATTGTGTAGCTTCAAAGTCTCTACACGATCAGCCAAGGAATAAGGGTTTTATCTAGCCATACCATCGGTCGTTTTCTAAAAAAAACAAAAAAACATTTACATTCCTTTTAACCACTAATGTTCGTCTTGCACTACCTCAGTAATGCCGCACAAATTATGTAATTAACACCCAGTACCGGGACGCCTAACTTCACTTCACTATATTTCTATTAAATCCTAATCTAATTATGACAAATTATATGTTGTTGGAAAGGTCTAAGACTTCTAAATAGATATTCTACCCCTGTTTTGTGTTAAAAATTATGTAGGAAGAGTAATTAATGAATTTATGACAAGAGTGCACCTCAAAAAATCTGCATCATAACAGGAGTTTTGACCTTTTTCACAAAAAGTCGATGAACCCACTTTTAATCATTGAAACTTCTGTTTTTATGCTAAAAGTTCATAATAAATATATAATCTAGTATTTTTCAATAAAAAAAAATTATTAGTACAATATTATCCTCTAAAAATGATAATATTTATATTTATTATCCTCTAAAATATAATATTATTTTGTATCGCCTTTTTTATTATATCACATATTTTAGTAGTTATCATAAATTAGGTATCATTTGAAAGCTTATAAACTCATAATTCATCGTGTGAAAACCATTTTATAATTGAAAGTTTCATTACCATAGAAACGGTACTTATTTTATCAGGCTCCTCCCCTTTTGGGCATCATTATATTTCATAATTTATGATCAAAACCTTTTCTAATCTTGACAAAACTGATATTGTCAGAAAGGTCAGAGTCTCAAGGTGACAGAATTGATATTTGGACAGAAATGTATTAATTTGTTAAGGCAGAATGTATACAATTAAATTCAATGGAATTCAATGGCACCCGGTGGCTATTTTTGGTACTACGCCTAAACAAAATCTCATGGGAACTTCAATTTTTGTGATATCATCTTCACATTTGGAACATAACTTGATAAGATGTATGGCTTTGATTTTATAGAAATTTTAGAGTAAAAAATATTTTATAAAATATATATTTTATATAAAATAAAAAATATATAGTACAGTATATTTAATTTACTGTAAATTTAAACTTCCATAACTTTTTCATACTTTCATTTTTTGAAGTGTTTTCACTTCAGCAATATCCTGCTGAGTGTTTTCTTTAAAACAAGACCAAACTTGGATATGTATTCCAAAGCATTCTTAAATTACAACCATTTAAGTTTGAATAGTGCATTTTAACCCCCATTCTCAAAAAGGGGGGTGACAGCTAAGGGGTTAAGTTGAAAGGTCACACTTGACATAGGTGGAAGTACCGACCAAGTGTTTATAAAGCGATTGTGCAAGGACTTACGAAAATAAATAAATAAATAAAAAGATAAAACAACGATGTCAGACAATTTTGAATTTGAAGAAGAAAATTAGATGTTTTTCACCCTACCCTACATTTTTTTAAACATGAAACACGTGACCTTTCAACATGATTACGTAACGAGCTAGTGCATGCCGAGCATTTGAGGTTAAAAAGTATATATACTGTATATATAATTTTTTTATTTATTCATTTCTGAAAATGACAGATGGTTTGCTAGATAACACTCTTATTCCTCGGCTGGGATTGTGTAGACACTTTGAAGCTGCACTGAAACCGACATTTGGACCTTCAACCCGTTGGACCCCATTGAAGTCCACTTGAGAAAAATTCAGAAATGTTTTACGCAAAAACCTTAATATATTTTTGACTGAAGAAAGAAAGAAAGAAAGAAAGAAAGAAAGAAAGAAAGAAAGAAAGACATAAACATCTTGAATGACATGGGGTTGAGTAAATTATCAGGAAATCTTTATTCTGAAGTGAACTAATGTTTGTTTTTTTTCCCCTTTTTTTTATTAGTTTTTTTTTCAGAGTAAACAGCATACATGGAGCATTGGCATTAATCATTTTCAAAAAAACAAAAAAAACACAAAAAAAACAAGGGCAGCGTAGTCAAATACCGAGTTACAATATCCTCATATAAGCATTTAAGGATACATGATAGACTTATATTCAATGCCAATACAGTTCAACGTCGTTTTCCACAACTTCTGAAATGATTCAGATTTACCTTTTATCATACATCCAATCTTCTCCACAAGTATAGTCTCTTTAATCAGGATTATCCAGTCCTTTATAAGGGGTGGGTCAGTGCCAACCCATTTATTCATAATTGATTTCCACCCCAACATTAGTAAGGTTCTAAAGACATCCGCATATTCCAGAAATGAGGGGGGGCAATATACCCAGCAAGCACATGAGTGGGGAGGCAGTAACCTTCTGTTTACATATTATCGATAATTTATCACAAATATCATTCCAAAATTTAACAACCAATGAGCATTCCCAGAGAGAGTGAAAGAATGTTCCAATATTGTTGTTGCATTTAGGACATTGGGGAGATACAGTTTTATTTATTTTGCTATATTTATTTTGAGATATGTAGGCTCTATGTACACTCTAAAAAATGCTGGGTTGTTTTAACCCAATTTTGGGTCAAATATGGACAAACCCGAAATGTTGGGTTAAAAATGTAATGTAAAAAATTAACCCAATGGCTGGGTTAGTCCATATTTGACCCAAAGTTGGGTTAAAACAACCCAGCATTTTTTAGAGTGTACTATATTAAATTGCATCTCTTTAAATCTGTTGCAGACAGAGACATTTAATGGCAACTTAACAATATCTTCCCAGACATTTTTGTCAATGTTAAATTTCAGGCTCTTACTCCAAGCCCTCTGCAACAAAATCAGGTTGTCTGTTTTGTGATGGCTTATCATACAGTAAAATTTGGATATGAAGTGTTTAAGTGCTTCAGTATCCCTAAGAAAAAATCTATCCAAAAAGAAATCAGAGCTATTCAGGGTAAGACTGGTATGCCTGGTCTGGACAAAATGTCTTATCTGTAAGTCCTTTTTTGAACTAATCTTATAAGCTGTGCATTATAGTGCATCTGGCAGTTTAACACTATTTTGATGGTCTGTTTTTAGACTTTCTTCTAACTATAAGTCATTTTGCTTGTCAACTTGAAAGACTGAAAGACATTCAGCATTGCGGGCTGATCTCATTACAAATCGCCCTGAGCCTCTTGAAACATTTCCTTAAATACTCCAAGACAGAAACCTACACGTGCCAACAATGGGAATTTGCATTACTCATGTACCGCAGCTCAATTCGGCTACGTATACTATGCCCTAAAAGCAATCTCTTTTTGTGAAGAAAAAGTACATACTTTTGAGTTTGGAGCAGAAGAGTAGAAAAGCTTTGGGACAAACCATCACATCATACATTTGCGTCTTTAACGATTGCTCTGTCGCATCCTGTCACTGTAAACTGGCCTTTAAACAGCACAGTAAAAATCCTCCACATTTCATTTCCTACCGTATCGGAGAGAAATGCAGTACCACGTTGATTTGCAGTTGCGGGTCTTTCATAAAGAGACTCTCCTCATATTAATGCATAATGATGCATTTAAAAGTTAACGGCCAAACTTTATTAAAGTCCACATTGTTATTATTACAGATGAAATATAACACTTTTTTTGTCAGGTTAAACTTTGATTAGTCACTCAAACACCTTTATCTAAACCTCTCAACATCGGTCACGCATATCAGTCAGTAAGTCACTGAGTATAATCAGAAATGGTGTGATGTGCAGATGCCAACCTCCATTGGAGAAAGCACATTGATAGACTTAGATCATGTGTGCCTTGATAAGGAATCACATTATAGCCTTGATGTCATTGAATGGCTGTCAGAAGTGTAGACAGTCAATCACTAGGTTTGTTTAAGACGCCAAACACCTTACCCTGAAAGTAGACAACAGTAAATGGCTATAGTCAGGGGAGGAGTTGCACAAAATCAGCTAAACTAGGCCCTTCCTACCTGAACATGCTACACAACTCATCCAGGACCATTTACATTTCTATGCTGGACTATTCCAATGCTCTTCTGGCTGGACTTCCAACATGTACCACAACAAATGGTCTTGAATGGTCTTCATCGAGCCCAGAAACACCTCTGTTTGTCTTCCAGGACTGGCTACTGATGCTTGCCTGAATGGCTTCATATTCTAAGCTTTCACTTTTTCTTGCATCCCTCTTTGTTCTAGCTTGCACTATTCTGGAGAACTTTGTCGAACTTCTCATGTTAAAATGAATCGCTCATTGTCTCCCCCTTTTTTAGTTCCCCATTTGTTAGATTTATTATCTATTAACCTTTATTTAACCAGGTAAGTCAATTAAAGGAGTAGTTCACTTTAAAAAAAAAACAACTTTTGCACCCCCATGTCATCCAAGATGTCCACGTCTTTCTTTCTTCAGTCGAAAAGAAATGAAGGTTTTTGATGAAAACATTACAGGATTTTTCTCCATATAACGGACTTCAATGGGAACCAAACGGTTCAAGGTCCAAAAGACAGTTTCAGTGCAGCTTCAAAGGGCTTTAAACGACACGAGACGATGAATAAGGGTCTTTTATGGTAAGTGCTTTACATACAAGTAATTAAAATATTCAAAATAATTAAGAATAATTAAAACAGTTTAGAATAAAATAAATAACTAAAAAAAAAGTAATACCCCGGCCCTATCTGAGACTGAGTCGGTTTACGGTGCCACTGGACCTCTAGCCCAGGGACGTACTCTGCCTAGGGTGTCTTCTGCCGTTACCATTAACAATGCTCTCAGCGACTTCTCATACCGTCAACAGTAAAATTAATTTACTCCTTCACTCGCCTCATCGGAGTGAAGACTCTCCCACTCTCCGGGAGATAAGTGTAAGTAAGATGGACAGTTCTCACTTCCCATAGTGGGTCAGCCACAAAGGCAGCTATTGTGTGATTCACAATCATGAGCTTTTGCAAATAAATTGCTTTTTTATAAAAATGAATATGATGAAAAATGACCGGTTATTTAATTAACAGACACGTTTTCCATCCTCCTTTTTACTTTCATTTTATGTAGCATGAGAAAGAGACAGAGCAAAAAAAAAACGTTTGAAGGACCTACGCAATATAATAATCCTCGTGCAGGCTGTCATGATTTCTGTCTTGTGTTTAAGGACTTTTATTTTAAAGGTCATGGTTTCAGACAGAGGCCATAGGAAAGACCTACAGCCCTTAACAGACTAAGTTTGCTGCATTCATTTATAGACAAACTGGTCTACAAGAAATGAACATGCATCCCAGGACATTGTGTGTAATTATATCATGTCTTTTTTGTGATCAATTTTTTATTGAATCAGAGAATATTTGGTACAGAAACAAAGGTAGACATAAACAACATTTTGAACACATTCTCTCTTTTCACCCCCCCCCTCCCATATTCCCAAGGCGACCAAGTCCCCCCACCCCCATCTCCTAATAATGCATTCAGAGCAATTACACTTTAAGAGCAGCACAGATCACATTTCAGATACAATAGATCAAAATAAAAATATGAGATATAAATCCTAAAGACATTCCTTAATTTTTGAAATGACACCTGACCATGACAAAATACCTAAGATTTAGATGCCGCTAGAGGGCGCTACATTCAAAACAACAACAACGGCTTTGCTTGATGACGACGTGGAGCAACGCGGAATGATGGGAACTGTTGTTTTCACAGTCCCTCCAGAAAAACGCGATTATGCGATCGCTGAATTCATTGCAAAATCAGTCCGCATATTTATGCAGGGGCCGCATTTTTTCAAATACGCCGCAGTTTCGCCGCATAAATTGCCGATTTCCGCGCAAAATATGCGGGGTTTGCATAATTTCATAATCCTCGCATTTTCGTTGCAAAAAAGTCACATGTATCTTAGCAGAAAGTTGAAAAATGTTGCGTTTGCTTCACACAAGAGCAGCCATTTCCCCCTGTTTCCATGGGAACGTTATGAAGTGACGCAATTACGCGACGCCAGACAGACTCACGGAGGCGATTGACATCTCCACAATTCGAACTCGTATAACTGTCTGTCGCACGTTCTACTGTCACATCGTTACTTAATAAACAACATAAGATAAAAGAAGTAGCATCAAACAGAAATTACCCGCACACATGGGGTGTTCGATGCGCACATATAACACTGCAGAGAGTTCAACAGGGAGCGCGCAGCTCTTAAAGGGGCCACACCTTATTTACACTCTTACAGTCTGAAATAAAACAAGATGAGAAATTAAATATTCCCAGCGCTTTCTATGATGTAGTATGCTTGCTTATCAAAGGAAGTAATAAGAAATGACTCTTACATTAACAGGATGTTGGGGGAATCACTTTTTTTCTCTTTTTCATCAAACCGCAATTTTTGCAAGTTCCCTCAATTTTTGCAAATTCCTGCAATTTCATCGCATAAAATTGCATAAATATCCCGCATATTCCATCGCATTTTTAAAGAAAACGGGCCGCATAATCAATCCATTTTTGCCCACAACAATCACAAAAAAAACTCCACGTTTTTCTGGAAGGACTGAATACTAGTATGGTAAATGTTAAATATAAATCGCAAATTTTTTCACAAATTTTTGGAAATTACCACCACAAAATCAGTCAATTTGATCGCAAAAATCACAAAAAAAAATCGTGAAATCCTGGAGGAACTGTTGTTTTCAAATCCACCGTGGATAAATCAGTCAGACGGGAATCGAAAATTAGTTGTCATGGATGAGGTAAAGTTCGATTTCTATAAATGTTGCGTTTAATGACATGCTTGTTTTTTATTAAACTGAAATAACCGCGCAAAGAAAAGTCAGGTTTAAAAGTAAATTAGTTATCACAGATGTTACTGTACGAGTCACTGGACGAAGTGACTTATTTTTGTCTCAAATCGTTGCTAATGGATCCTGACTTCGCCCTATGCTGCAATATGCATTTAGCTTTGCAGTCATTTACAGAAATCAGCTGCTTGAATAACAATTGCTGATGTTATTAGATTTTTCAGGTGAGATTCTCAATTGATTCAGTTAACGGATGATGATCTGAGGTAAAGTTTTCAGAATGCAGACTCAGCAACGATTGTATTTAATTGTACAGTACAATAACATAGAACAAACATTATCTTCAATTCATGTCATTAAACATAACAATATTGCTGGCCATACACTGATGAGAATGATGGTGTTACCTGGAGTTGTCCCAAACGTGGCACGGCGCTTCTCGTCCGGTGTGTGACCCCCTTTACAGCCAACAGTTCACATTCCGAGAATAAATGAAAAGAATAATGGTGCTCCATTCCATAACAAATGCGCAAAACAAGCTGACGTTTGTTGCTTGATAGACACTAACGCACAACTACAACTACCGCATTTGTCCAGGACTACACGTAGTACGAGCGGAAATCGAGGTATGACGCGATTGACTGGCGACTCCCAGCTCACCCCTGCTCACACGCCCCGTTTCCTTGGTTAAAATCTCAATTTTCTCGCGATTTAAACATTGTTTGAAACATTTGGAATATTGTAAGTTATCATCTTAACTAAATATATAACACTGGCCTTGTGATTTTGGGATATTTTAATGCAAAAATCTTAGGTATTCCACCTTTAAAGAGAGAGTATAACAGGAGTCATCATTTAAAAGCAAGAGTCTCGGACAGCATGATAACTCCAACTCCAAAATGTCTTTCAACGTACTGGAAACCTGTCTCCAAAACTCACTGACTTCTGGGCATTCCCAAAACATGTGCATATAAGTTCCAGTACATCCACTAGAGCACAGATCACATTTAGGAGAGGTGGAAAGCTTCATTAAAGGATTAGTTCACTTTTGAAAAAACTTTTGCTGATAATTTACTCACCCCCATGTCATCCAAGATGTCCATGTCTTTCTTTCCTCAGTCGAAAAGAAATTAAGGTTTTTGATGAAAACATTCCAGGATTTTTCTCCTTATAATGAACTTCCATGGGAACCAGGTCCAACCGAGGTCCAAAAGATAGTGTTAATAACAATTTCAGATGCAGCTTCAAATGTCTTTAAACGACACCAGACGATGAATAAGGGTCTTATCAAGCGAAACGATCGGTTATTTTAAAGCTTATTCCAAAAATGTAACTTTTCTAAGGACAAATGCTAGCCTTGTAATATATTGTGAGGGCGCGTTTGCAACGTCACGTAATACGTAATTACGTTCAAAAGGTCACGGGCGACGTAGCCGGAAGTACAGAATCAAAATCGTCCGACATCGTTGTTTTACCTTTTAATTCCTTTTTTGTAAACGGCATTTGAGTTAGTTTTCACGTTCAACCTATGCGTTCAACTTGTAAACACTCTGACTCTGTACTTCTGGCTACGTCGCCCGTGACCTTTTGAACGTAATTACGTATTGCGTGACGTTGCAAACGCGCCTCACAGAATGGAGAAAGGCTAGCATTTGTCCTTAGAAAAGTTACATTTTTGGAATAAGCTTTGAAATAACCGATCGTTTCGCTTGATAAGACCCTTATTCATCGTCTGGTGTCGTTTAAAGACATTTGAAGCTGCATCTGTAACTGTTATTAACTGTCGTTTGGACCTCGGTTGGACCTGGTTCCCATGGAAGTCCATTATAAGGAGAAAAACCCTGGAATGTTTTCATCAAAAACCTTAATTTCTTTTCGACTGAGGAAAGAAAGACATGGACATCTTGGATGACATGGGGGTGAGTAAATTATCAGCAAAAGTTTTTTCAAAAGTGAACTAATCCTTTAAATGACGCTTCCTGGGAGTGAGATACAACCTGTGGATCATCTTGAAATGAATCAATTGATGATTAGGGTTTTTAGAAACATCTTTGAGGTTAGCCCATATTGAGTCCCGACATATTTCAATATTGTTCTCTGAATCAGTCCCATAGATATCTCTGTGCCAAATGTCCACCACCGGTAATCTTTTATAAGAAGCTTCCAACAACAAAAGATACAATGACGAAACCGCCCCCCTTGTGTTCCCAGATGAAGTAAGCGTGCCTGGTAAATTATATTCCGCACGTAGGTCATTAAACATGCGTAAACCGTTGTCCCCCCAAACATCAGCCAGAACATGAATCCCTCTATCACTCCAGTCTGGGAAAACAAAAGGCTTATTGTCTGATAAAAGACTGTGATTACAAAATTAAATCATGTCTTGTATACTGCCACTTTCTATTTATTTCATGCATGCTTTATGAGAGAACTACTAGTTAATGTAACCCCGGCTATAATGTGTCTCCCATCTAATTAATCCTCATTTAAATGACTCTCACTTTAGTGTACATCATCTTCTCATAGACTGCAGTGTGTGTTTATGTTTGATATATCTATCTGAGTATGTCTTGAGACACACTTGATAAATTTGCCGTTTGGAAATTCCACTTTTCTTATTGGTCGAGCCAACCCTGAGAGGTGGGACCTTTCTCAGGCTTTAAATGGCCTCTACACAAGCCCTTCCCTCTCTTGGTCTCCTCGGTACGTTCGGGTTGCTGTCCTGTGTGGCATCACTAGGCCCCAGGGCAGCAGGTTTTGACTCACAACCAGCCATGTGCTCATTTCGGGAGAGAGAGGACTCTCTTAACCACAACCAAATCAAGGACAAGATCAGGAGTTTGGCACAATTTCTTCATTCAATGCAGAAGAAGTCGATCACAATTCCAACCATCAACTCTTCCAACAGCCTCGCTTCTCCTGTTTGCTCTGAGTCTGCGTGGCCTCTCCTTAAGCCTAAGCCAAACTTCCAAAACTTCCAACTTCCAAATCTCTTTAAGCTGTGTACAATTTAGTCATGTCCCATCATGCTCTTTTCTATAAAAAGTTCAAAGTGATCACATTTTTGTCCATCAATTAAAAAATAAGCGCATCCAATTTGTTGTAATATCCACAGCTAAATCTTCTCCTAACACTTCCACCACCCACCAGTAGAGGTCACCTGCATTCTGACATGTTGCATCTGCAATCCATTAGAGTTTATATATCCACTATGCTCAGTGTACTTTCCCTAACGCTGCCCTTTCGCCAGTTTCTCTGGATTACTGATTTCGATATTTGGCCTGGGGTTGCCGTCTTTCTGCTTTTGAGTTCTCCCTTTTAACATGAACACAATATACCATTGCCAGTATGAGGTGTCATGTTTGACTGTGCTCATTGAGCAAATGTATGCAAGCAGTGTTTATATTTGTGCCATGAAAAACCCAGATCTGTGTGTGAAAGAGGATGTGGTCTGAACAGGCCTCTTCTTGGCTGTTTTAACATGAACACACACACGCAGTCATGCACACACTCTTTTAACACCTACTTCGTGTCTTTTTTGTAAAATACCACGACTAAAAGAGAGTCTTTTCAGAGCAAAAAATGTCCAAAACACATGTGAAACTTAATGAACACCAAAGATAAATACACATTAGACTTGCAAACACACAAATAGGGAACAAAAGTACTCACAGTGAAGTCAAGGTCTGGGAATAGTAAAAGATCTTGCAGGGGATCTTCCCTGAACTCAGCTTCAAGCTCTGAAATCACAGCTTCATAGTCCAGGGGGTCAATCACTTTGGGCTTCTCCTGCTGTGAGACACAAATAAAACTTATCAGCAACAGTGTCAGAATGCAAAAAAAAAAAAAAACCAGTTGCTTGTTGAGCTGAGAGGTAGTGTTTTGCATCATCTTTAATTGCAGAGCGATCAGCATTTAATTACTGTAGCTTTTCTAGATGGGGGCAGAACCATGTGTCGGAACCATCAGTCCCTTTGAATCGGATGGCTACTAAGATAGTCCTGACAACAGTGCAACCAATCATTAAAAGTCAAAAATTACCAGGTGAAAATAAATTGGAGGGAGCAAGAGGTCTCTGACGCTGAAGGATATACACTTCTACGCAGCAGAAGTGAAAGCGCATGCGCACACGGGGACTCGAAGCTACAGGTGTCGGTGTGCTTTGTAATTGCTTCCTTTTTTTTTCTCAACACTGTTGGACATGGAGATTTCTCCTACACTCTAAAAAATGCTGGGTTGTTTTAACCCAATTTTGGGTCAAATATGGACAAACCCGAAATGTTGGGTTAAAAATGTAATGTAAAAATTTAACCCAACGGCTGGGTTAGTCCATATTTGACCCAAAGTTGGGTTAAAACAACCCAGCATTTTTTAGAGTGTATACCTTCCTGAAGAACTTGATAAGCAGTAGGCTAAATGGAGAAAATGAGCGTAATTTTGTTTTATCGACTTTGATCCACCCGAAAAGTGAATATCAAAAGTACTTTACAAATCAATTAAAAACTATAACTAAGCCAATCTATATTGATCACGAATTTAATTTTGTAAATGTAGGAGGCAATCTAGTAAACAATATTGTGCAACCAGAATTAAAAGGTGTTGATGCTGACATAATTAAATCAAATACAAGCTCAATATTTCTAAAGCCAGTTGAAGAAAATGAACTACTAAATACAATAAAAAAAATGTAAAAGTAAAAAATCCACAGATTTTAATGATATAGATATGGCACTAATTAAGGATGTTTTGACATTCGTTGTAAAACCACTAACCTTTATTTTTAATTTATCTCTTCAAACAGGTATTTTTCCAGACAACATGAAAATAGTAAAGTTATCCCTATCTATAAAAATGGTGACACCCAATTCATTTTCAAATTATAGACCAATTTCCCTCCTTTCACAATTTTCACAAATACTTGAAAAATTATTTGAAATAAGATTAGACAGTTTTATTAAAAAAAACAAAAATGATTAAATGATCATCAGTATGGCTTTCAAGCAAATCGATCCACAGAAATGGCTGTAATAGAGCTAGTCTGTTGTTTGTTGAATCACCTCTGGAATCGGCAAGAATTCAAAACTCCCGGGAGTTTCTTTTACAATGGCATAAGCCTAACAGTGTGAAGCATCTGATTTGGCCTTTCAAGCTAAAACAAAATCGCTCTGGAAAAAAGGATGAAAAGGAGGTGTTCGTCAGAGACTGAAGACTGAAAATTCCTCTTCCAACAATTGTGTTGGCCAATGTGCAGTCTCTGGATGAGCTTCAAGCTAAGGTGGAATTCCAGCATGATTACATGAACGTTTGCATGATGGCGTTCACAGAGATTTGGCTCTCAGAAGGGGATTCAGATTGGAGTCTACGAAGTGAGGATTTCAGAGTGCCGGGATGCGACGGTAACTGGTAAAGTGCAAGGAGCTGGGGTATGTTTGTACATTAGAGAACTGGTGCAAATCTGTGTCCGTTAAGGAGAGAGTGTGCACGAAAGACATCGAGATACTGTCTGTGGCATCAAGATCTCAGTATTTTTCCTGGGAGTTTCCTCAGTTGTTTGTCACGGTTGTTTACATCTATCCCCGACCAGACGAGGATAATGAGATAAGTGAGATTGAATGCGTTGTTCACGAACTGCAATCTGCATCTCCTGATACACCCTGTTTTGTTCTGGGAGATTTGAATAATTGTACATTGGAGAAATGATTGGGCCACTTTAATCAGTATGTAACTTGCCCAACACGTAAAGACCTGTTCACGCCGGGACAAATTTTGCGCGCAATATTCTCAGACGTTTAACACCTTGTGATTAAAGGATTAGTTCACTTTTGAAAAAACTTTTGCTGATAATTTACTCACCCCCATGTCATCCAAGATGTCCATGTCTTTCTTTCCTCGGTCGAAAAGAAATGAGGGTTTTTGATGAAAACATTCCAGGATTTTTCTCCTTATAATGGACTTCCATGGGAACCAGGTCCAACCGAGGTCCAAACGACAGTTATAACAGTTTCAGATGCAGCTTCAAATGTCTTTAAACGACACCAGACGATGAATAAGGGTCTTATCATGCGAAACGATCAGTTATTTCAAAGCTTATTCCAAAAATGTAACTTTTCTAAGGACAAATGCTAGCCTTGCTCTATTCTGTGAGGCGCGTTTGCAACGTCACGTAATACGTAATTACGTTCAAAAGGTCACGGGCGACGTAGTCGGAAGTACAGAGTCAGTGTTTACAAGTTGAACGCATTGGTTGAACGTGAAAACTAACTCAAATGCCGTTTACAAAAAAGGAATTAAAAGGTAAAACAACGATGTCGGACGATTTTGATTCTGTACTTCCGGCTACGTCGCCCGTAACCTTTTGAACGTAATTACGTATTACGTGACGTTGCAAACGCGCCTCACAATATATTACAAGGCTAGCATTTGTCCTTAGAAAAGTTACATTTTTGGAATAAGCTTTGAAATAACCGATCGTTTCGCATGATAAGACCCTTATTCATCGTTTGGTGTCGTTTAAAGACATTTGAAGCTGCATCTGAAACTGTTATAACTGTCGTTTGGACCTCGGTTGGACCTGGTTCCCATGTAAGTCCATTATATGGAGAAAAATCCTGGAATGTTTTCATCAAAAACCTTCATTTCTTTTCGACTGAGGAAAGAAAGACATGGACATCTTGGATGACATGGGGGTGAGTAAATTATCAGCAAAAGTTTTTTCAAAAGTGAACTAATCCTTTAAATAAAGGGCGCCAATGTGAGCATGTAAAACGCCACGCTTAAAAGCGTCATTTTTAAAAAAAAAACGCCTCGAGTTCGTTTTTTTTAGTTTGACGCGCCACGTCAAAAACTATCCGACCAATGAGATTGGCGCTTTTGCTCACGTGTTTGGGGCTTCTGAAGTTACAGTAAAACACAACTTGGGGGCACTCAAACACAAAATGGTCTTGCCAAGCACACATACTTAACGGCGAAGAAGATATACGCCAAATAGCGTCACCATCTACACAGCAACAAAGGAATAAGATGAGGAAGATGCAAGGCAAGATGAATGTAGAGCTGCTGGTCTCGCTGATGTTAGAACATAAAGAACTATATGACAAACGCGACAGCGACTACAAATACAAACATCTTGATAAAAGAGAACTGTTATGGAGTGGTATTGCAGAGCAAATGGGTGCCATCTAATGCCAGGGAATGAATTTGCATGTTCACTCGGCTCATTGTCAGCGGAAATCATTTGGGTGTGAACACAAAAAACGCTGGCGAATAACTCGCGCTGATATTCGTCCCGGTGTGTACGGGCCTTGAGGCTGCAATTCTGGATTTGTGTTATGGCTTGATCAAAGGAGCTTACAAGTCATTTGGTAAACCACCTTTGGGCACTTCAGATCATAATATGGTATTATACTTGTCCATACATATAAAACTGTTCTAAAACATGAGAAGGAACAGTTAATCAAGATGAAAGACTGGCCTGAAGATGCTATGTTACGTTTAAAAGGGTGTTTGGACGTACAGATTAGACTGTTTTAATCTACTCTGGTTCGGACATTGATCAAGAAACAGAGGTAATTTGTAGTTATGTGATAAGTGGCCTCCTTATAAACGATATAAGTGATCATCTCCCTGTTTTTACGACACTGCAACACTTCTTTCAGAATAAAAACACAAAAAAACAAGAAGTATACAGTCTTTAACGACTCAAAACAGCAACATCCATAAAAGCCTTCAAAAAAGTTAAATAAAATATACAGACTTGGAATGAAGTCTACTTAAGCAATGATCCAAATGAATCTTATGATAAATTCCTGTCTATTTTTATTCACCTATTCAACAAACATTGCCCTGTGCACATGCAAAAGCAGTCTAAGTATGAAGCCAAACCCAACAAGAAAAATCTCCCATATAAAACTTTTTTAGAAAAGAGAACTAAGGAAGTCGACATTAAATATAAACTATATAAAAACAAGCTAAACAAACATATTAAGGAAAAGCAAAAAGGACTATTATAATAATCTACTACAGCCAAAGAGACTTGGAAGGTACTAATAAAGCAGTCAATAACAATAAGAAAAGTGAATATCCAAAGTACTTCACAAATCAATTAAAAACTATAACTAAGCCAATCGATATTGATCACGAATTTAATAATTATTTAGGAGCCAATCTAGTAAACAATATTGTGCAACCAGAATTAAAAGGTGTGGATGTTGACATAATTAAATCAAATACAAGCTCAATATTTCTAAAGCCAGTTGAAGAAAATGAACTACTAAATACAATAAAAAAAAAATTAAAAGTAATATGGCACTAATTAAGGATGTTATGACATTCGTTGTAAAACCACTAACCTATATTTTTAATTTATCTCTTCAAACAGGTATTTTTCCGGACAACATGAAAATAGCTAAAGTTATCCCTATCTATAAAAATGGTGAAACCCAATTCATTTTCAAATTATAGACCAATTTCCCTCCTTTCACAATTTTCAAAAATACTTGAAAGATATTTGAAATAAGATTAGACTGTTTTATTAAAAAATATAAATGATTAAATGATCATCAGTATGGCTTTCAAGCAAATCGATCCACAGAAATGGCTGTAATAAAGCTAGTTCAAAAAATAACCTCTGCAATAGAAGATAAAAATTATTCGGTTGGAATTTTTAAAGACTTGAAGAAAGCATTCGACACTACTGATCACAAAATATTGTTAAAGAAACTTGAAAGATATGGCATCAGAGGCGTTGCACAAAGATGGATTAGTTACTATCTTAGAAATTGATTTCAGTTTGTGCAATTCACCAATGAAAGGTCACAACTACAGAGGGTCACTCACAGGTTCAACAGGAATCAGTCCTTGGGCCAAAGCTATTTTTATTATATATCAACGACATCCGTAAGGTGCTTACACAACTAAATTGTGTCGTATTTGCAGATGATACAACTCTATTTTGTTCCAGTCAAAATTTGGGACAGCTTCTAGACACAGTGGAAGCAGAAATGAAAATATTTAGAAAAAAAAATGGTTCCATGTTAATAAATTGTCATTAAATATAAGTAAAACTAAAATTATTTTAGTCCAGATTAGAATTGAAATGTCTGAACTAGTGAAATAAAATTCTTAAGTGTCATTATTGACAACAAACTCAGTTGGAAATCCCACATAACTTACATAAAGTCAAAAATTGCAAAAACTCTGGCTATCCTGTCCAAAATAAAATACATTCTTGATTCAAAGGCTTTAAAATATTGTATCAGTCTCTAATAGTGCCATACATGACTTATTGCATAGAGATCAATCAATCAAATTTTCTTTATTCAGTCATGATGTTATTACAGACACAACAATAATCTCCACAACAACAAAATAATAACATTCATTACTGAATAGGAGCATAAAGAAGCATAGTCTTCTAAATGAATGCCCCTTTTTTCAATAATCTAAGCTTATACAGAACAGATGGCTCGCCATTTTTTTTTTCTTTTTCTTTTCCCTTCCTTTTTATATATATATATTACTTCAGTATTACTTCACATCTAAGTAATTAACAATTACCAATTTGGAAAAAAACCAAAACAAAAATAAAACATTGTTTCTTATGCTTCACTTCCTTCGTATTTTCCAAGTACATATTTTTTGTACTTTTTTTTTAATTGAACAATCGTGTTACATGATTTTTGACCTCTGTCCAAAGAGTTCCATGAACTAATCCCAGTTACAAGAAACCCCTTTTGCTTTTTTGAGGTACGTACACTAAAATTGCCTTTTCTTCTGTTGTTATTGTCTGTGATTAACATAAATTTATTTTTAATATGTGTTGGTACTAAATTATTTTTCACTCTCCACATAATTTGTAGTATTTTGAAACTCTTTAAATTTCAAAGTCTGCAGTTTTATAAACACTTTATTTGTGTGGTCTCGTGAACCTTGGTTAGTCACAATTCTTATAGCTTTCTTCTGGAGTACAAACAACCTATCTGTATAACTGTTGCATGCATTACCCCACACTTCAGTACAATATGTTAAATATGGAACAACTAAGGTTAAGTATAGAAGCTGTAATGAAGCTTCATCTAATATATGTTTAACGTTATATAGAAAACCAATATTCTTACTAATTTTACCTTATTTGATATATTCTATATGAGGCTTTCAGCTAAGTTTACTGTCTAGGATAACCCCCAAAAATTTGATTTCTGGAACACATTCAATGTTTACTTTCTCAATGATTAATTTTGTACCTTTTTTCCCGTATTTCCCAAATACAATTTGTCTTATCCCAGTTTAAAGACAGTTTGTTACAATCAAACCATTTCTTTAATTTTGACATTTCTCTTTCAATAATGGTCATTAATTCATTTATATCTGTCCCGGACTTGAACACCGTTGTGTCATCAGCAAATAACAAAAAATTCATATCTTTAGAAGCTTCAGATATATCATTAATAAATAAAATAAAAAGTTTAGGGCCAATTACAGAACCCTGGGGAATTCCACATACAACATTTCTACAATCTGAGTTATGGTTTTTAAATTGAACATATTGGCTTCTGTTACTTAAATAGCTTTCAAGCCATTTATATATCTGACCCCTTAATCCGTAGTATTGTAATTTTGTCAACAATAGTTTATGGTTAACAGTATCAAATGCTTTCTGTAAGTCCAGGAATATACTTACTGTCACAGTCTGTCGTCCTCACCTGTTTGGTCCCGTCATCTGCACCACACTTCCCCGGATCCTTTTGTTCCTCTCCCGGACTCACTTCCCCAATCAGCCACCTGTTCCTCGTCCTGTCATGATCATTTTCACCTGTGTTCACCCCAATCAACCCTGATTCCTCTGTGTATTTAGTTTCCTCTGTTTCATTCTGTCCTTGTCGGTCAATGTTGAATGTTGCGTTGTATATCCCGTCTTCCTGCCTGTTTTTTGCATTAAATGTCTCTTAATCGAGATCTGGACTCAGCCTCTCCTTCTGCCCGAACCCGCACCGTGACAGATTGACCGACCCAAAAGAAAAAAAAAAGAAGAAGTAAAGATGGACATTCCTGCAGTGGCTCTTCTTTGCCTGGATCAGGAGGACCGTTCCCTGGAATCCCATACACGGGACTTTCTGGAGTTGGCGTGCCTGACTCACTATTCTGACCACTCGCTGAGTGAGTTTTACATCGCCAGCCTCAGCGAGCGGTCCCGGGCACGCCTCCCAGGGAACGGTCCCGATGATTTCGCCGCCTGTGTGGAGTGGGTGCTGGTGTGCTGTGAGTCTCCATTCACGGTGGAGGAAGTCACCAGCACCCCTCCAAAGCTCGAGCTCTCCTCTCCGCTGGTTCCGCCCAGCCTCGCCGAGCCCGAGATCTCTTCGCTGGTTCTGTCCAGCCCCGTCCAGCCCGCTCCAGAGACCGTCCAGCCCGCTCCAGAGACCGTCCAGCCCGCCCCAGAGACCGTCCAGCCAGCGCCAGAGACCGTCCAGCCCGCTCCAGAGACCGTCCAGCCCGCCCCAGAGACCGTCCAGCCCGCCCCAGAGACCGTCCAGCCAGCGCCAGAGACCGTCCAGCCAGCGCCAGAGACCGTCCAGCCAGCGCCAGAGACCGTCCAGCCAGCGCCAGAGACCGTCCAGCCAGCGCCAGAGACCGTCCAGCCGGCGCCAGAGACCGTCCAGCCAGCGCCAGAGACCGTCCAGCCAGCGCCAGAGACCGTCCAGCCTGCGCCAGAGACCGTCCAGCCAGCGCCAGAGACCGTCCAGCCAGCGCCCGAGACCGTCCAGCCAGCGCCCGAGACCGTCCAGCCAGAGCCCGAGACCGTCCGGCCAGAGCCCGAGACCGTCCGGCCAGAGCCCGAGACCGTCCGGCCAGAGCCCGAGACCGTCCAGCCAGAGCCCGAGACCGTCCAGCCAGAGCCCGAGACCGTCCAGCCAGAGCTCGAGACCGTCCAGCCTGAGCCCGAGACCGTTCAGCCAGAGGCCGAGACCAGGATCCCACCCAGCCTCCCTCTCCCGCCTCCTCTCATCTGTCCTCCCTCTGCTCTCCTGCCCTTCAGCTCCCCGAAACCAGCCTGGTCTGTGTATCCCCGGTCTTCGCCTCACACCTCCTCCTCTGAGACACTTCCTCGGCCCCCGGTCCCATCGGCTCCCCCGTGGCTGCTACCTCCCTCAGCTCCTCCATGGTCCCACAGTCCACCAGCTCGGCCAGGCTCCCTCGTCCCTCCGAACTCCCTGCACTCCCTCGTCATCCTCCCTTCACCTTTGGACTTCCTTCCCTTGGCTCCGCCCCGTCATGTCCCCCCCCCCGGTTCAGTTGGACTCCTCACTCCCTCCAGTCACCCGTCAGCCCTCACGCACTCTGACCTCACCGTGTCCCTCTGTGCCCCTGTCAGCACTTCGGTCACCAGAGCCTGCGGTGTCCCCATGGTCCCTCGGTCCCTCCTCAGCACCCATCATCGTCGGTCCCTCAGCTACACCCTGGTCTCCTCTCCCATCCGCTCCGCCCCTGTCAGGCGGCCCCCTGGTGTTGCCAGCCCCACTACCATCGGCTCCACCAGGGGTCCTCCCTCCAGCTGCTCCGCCCTGGTCTCGCCCTCAGCCTGCTCCGCCCTGGTCTCGCCCTCAGCCTGCTCCGCCCTGGTCTCACCCTCAGCCTGCTCCGCCCTGGTCTCGCCCTCAGCCTGCTCCGCCCTGGCCACGCCCTCAGCCTGCTCCGCCCTGGGGACGCCCTCAGCCTGCTCCGCCCTGGCCACGCCCTCAGTCTGCTCTGCCCTGGCCTCGCCCTCATCCTGCTCCGCCCTGGGGGGCTGTCTCCTCCTGACGACGCCCTCCACAGCCTCCAGGGTGCCCCCCCCCCCTCCCCATTGATGTTATGGCGTGAGGCCACGCCTTCCGGGAGGGGGGAGTAATGTCACAGTCTGTCGTCCTCACCTGTTTGGTCCCGTCATCTGCACCACACTTCCCCGGATCCTTTTGTTCCTCTCCCGGACTCACTTCCCCAATCAGCCACCTGTTCCTCGTCCTGTCATGATCATTTTCACCTGTGTTCACCCCAATCAACCCTGATTCCTCTGTGTATTTAGTTTCCTCTGTTTCATTCTGTCCTTGTCGGTCAATGTTGAATGTTGCGTTGTATATCCCGTCTTCCTGCCTGTTTTTTGCATTAAATGTCTCTTAATCGAGATCTGGACTCAGCCTCTCCTTCTGCCCGAACCCGCACCGTGACACTTACAAGATACTGTTTTTTTTTTCTATTGTGGCAAGAATTTCATCCGTTAAATGAATTAATGCAAGGGTTGTCGATCTATTCGATCGGAATTCATAATGATCATCAAAAAGTAAATAGTTTTTTTTCCAAGAATAGATCTAATTTATAAGTAAACCATTTTTTACTTATAAAACCATTTTTCTTTTTGAAGCTGACCGAAATAAAAATTATGAATGAATGAATGAATGAATTGTGGCAGGCCAACCCGATCTCACGGGAATTCATACGAATTTTACGAGGTGGCTAATTCGTAACAATTTGTACGA
This sequence comes from Pimephales promelas, assembly GCF_016745375.1. Next base: position 1,781,621 of record NW_024121743.1, read on the forward strand.
CCTGACTCGTACGAATTAGTACGATTTAGCTAAATCGTACATATTTTACGAATTAGCCAATTCGTATGAATTCGTACGAATGACCTACCCCTGACACCGCCCCTAAACATAACCGTCACGTGGGTTTAGACAAATTGTACAAATTTGTACGAGTGAGGTCGTATGAATTAGTACGAATTAGCCACTTTTGAATCATTCGTACGAATTCGTACGAATTGGTCGTGAGATAGGGTAGGGCAGGCTGGACGAGGTCGAGGGACGTGAGAGCGGCGCAAGGACATTGGCGTGATTGATAGATCAACAATAAAACCAATTCTTCTTTTACAAAAACGTATCATCCAACAAACAAGCTATCTATAAATTCCAACCTACTAAAATGTAATGATTTAGTAGAATTTAAAATAGCCAAAATAATGTTTAAAATAATAAAGACTGTGTCCAGAACCTGTTTCAAATGAAATCTACTCCTTATGAGCTCAGAGGAACACTCATGTTCAATAAACCACAGATTAGAACAAATGTTAAACAGAGATGTCTGTCTGTTAAGGGGGTTAAAATGTGGAATAGTCTCGATGATGAACTGAAAACATGTAAATCTAAAGGCAGCTTTAAGAAATTGTATATATATATATATAAAAAAAGATTACATTATACAAAGCTGAATAAGTTTAGCTTTCCTTTCTTCTAGTTATTATTTTCGCAAAATCACTTACTGTACGGTACTGTGTGTTAAATAAATAAAATGTAAAAAGGATCGGCGCAATAAGCATAAGCTTCAGCCGACACCTTTTTCGGTCAAGCATCTTTTCTTTTCTTTATGTTTTTATTATTGTTTATATTGTATTTTCACTTCTGTTTCTATGTTTGTTTGTAAATTTCTTTTTGAAGCTGACCGAAATAAAAATTATGAATGAATGAATGAATTGTGGCAGGCTGGACGAGGTCGAGGGATGTGAGAGCGGCGCAAGGACATTGGCGTGATCAGTGTTGTGCAAGTTACTTCCAAACTGTAATACATTAGGTATTACTTGTTACTGTTATTTAAAAGTAATTCATTACCTTACAATATTACTGTCCCAGAATTGTAAAGCGTTACATTACTCATGTATTACTTTTGAGTTACTTTCATCAAAAAAACTAAGTAGAACTTGACTTTTGGGCTGTAACGATAAGCAATGTGAAACCGAAATCGCGATTCGCCACACGACTCAGATCCACGAACCTACAGAATCGCGACACACCTCTTCCAACTCCCAGCGTTATTCTCCTTACCGTCCAGATCCAATGCTGCCTTATCTAAAATTAGGCTATTACTATTATTTGAAGTTAACATTATAAAATACGTAGACCTACACAAAACTAGTTGAAGATAAATTATTTAAAATTGGGGAAGCCCAGCATTATGGACATGACATTTGCAGTCAAAACTTGAAATAAAAATTCTCAGAAAATACATGTATTGAAACGTATATTGGCTACTTCCTTAAAGGACTGCAGACATTAGACAAATATCAGTCTATGTTTTATTTTTAATATTAGGGAAAAGACACACATTCATGCGTGACAAAAAAATAGGAGGTAAAATATATTTTTTGTAATTCTGTTAATTACACTGCGCAAATCGGATGAGGAAGGGTTGGCTCTCCAGTCTCCAGAACTTAAAATATTCATTTTATTTTAGTTTTCGTGTTCGCATTTATGAGGAAAAAACAATGTTACAGACGCGACCGCTCTGAACTGGCACTAAAAGACTGCTTTAAAACTTTCACATAGTCTGTTGCCTTTAAGAAGTAAAAGCAGACAATACACTGTAATACAACTGTAATACAAGCCTCACTGAACATGTAACGAGTAAAATATTACTGAAAATTGATTAGTAATGCCTTACACTACTGCGTTACAGCAAAAAGTAATATGTTACTGTAATGTATTACTTTTGTAATGCGTTACTCCCAACACTGGGCGTGATTGATAATCGACACCTGAGACACACCCGGTCTCGCATCTCTCACTGTCGTTCCTCCTCCTTTCCTCGTCCTAGTCGAAGGTGCTCTTGTCTTTAAACTAAAAATGTTCATTGGCTGTTCATTTACATAAAAAATGGCAATTTGGGGGTCTGAAAATGCAAGTTCTTGAAAAGAAAGTGTTATCTTCTTCATGTAAACTCCAAAAACGTGATTTTGTGAAAATAATGACGTCATGCGAAGTGTTTCTCTACTATTGGCTTGGCAGCATAATACAACGTTTTAGTTGTTTTCACGGATTGGTGTGAACAGGGATCACTTTGACAATGCTGTCGACTGTACACAAAAAACGTTTCCCTTTTTCACCAAGTTGTGGTGTTAACCCACATAGCAACATTGTGTTGTCCCAAATCCGTTCCACATCTGCCACACATGGAAAGATGATCCGGCCCACATGCAGCGTGGAATGAAGGCCCTTGGGCGGCTCACTCCTGTTTGCCAGATCTGGGCCACAAGCAGGCCATAGCAATGCCACATGTCAGCTCAGAGCAAATAAATACACCAGAACTGGACCTTATCTGAGCCACAAAATCTGTGTTTATTAAATATGGAGTCATCTCAACCTTAATAAGCCTGTTAACAAGCAGAATCACTGAAGGAAAGAAGAGAACGGAAAAAGAGACGAGCAGAAACACAAGAACTACAGACACAGTCTTAGATGAAATCAACTAAAGAGAAAAGAAGACATTAAATCTGAGAAGATCTCAGCAGAGGAGGATTAACCAACTCCACAAACAGCATTACCAGCTTCACTTATTACTAACCAGACTGACTTTATTTCTGTTAGACGTCTACAGAAGTTGTTATTGAGAATTAACAAAGGTTTAACTCTAATGTGTTCCATTTGAAGTCACCATAACAGTGATCAGTGTGTCCATGGGCTCTCAACTTTCATTATACCTTTAGTCGATTTTGGCTGCTGTGACAGTGGTTTTGTACAAGTGCTCTAATTTTTTCAGCATGTGGAGGTAACTGAAGCAAACACTAAAGGTGATTTTTGAGCATTGCCTTCAACGGGCAACCAGGTGAGACACAGGGCCCACGACCGTCCAGAATTTGTTGCCCATTCTCAGTGCGAAAGTGCCCAAGCAACACTGCTCAAAACACTGCCCTGTGCATCATAACCTTAAGGAGATATTAGTCATGTTCCTAAATAAACCACAACACTGTGGTGACAACAGTTTCCTGTGCTGCAGACACACTAATCTTAGTGAGTTCAGCAACTAAATAAGCTTTGAAAAGAGAAATCTGAGAACATGCTGGTAACGCTGAAATTGTAAATCAAACACGTGCAAATAATAAATACATTTTAAATCCTGGCCTAGGAGCCACTTCACATTAAATTTGACATATACCATCTATAGACCTTCCTCACCAAAAAAAGGTCTTTTGGAAGATATTGTAGAAGTCACTAATGCCCTAATTAATGATGAATTGTCCTGTATTTTGACTGCAATATAACATATTTAATTGATTTCATCTACAGTCTATTGTTTAGAAATTACTATCCTTGGCTGTAGCATATGACAATAGTACGTTTCTATCATTAGAGATTTTGTTATATCATTTATATAAAGCACAGTAAGACTTCAATTCATTGACACATTAGAGTCATGAAGAAACATGCATGAATGAGAAAACAGAAAGAATAATGTGCATGAAGTTTAAATGAGATCAACCCGTGAAAAAATAACTCAATGCGGTACTCGGTACAACGCGTAGTAAGTAGGGATGTCAACCAATGAACTTTTGACCGATGGTTGACCGTATCAAAGTTAACCGATCAAAGTTGTCGGTAAAAAAAAAAAAAAAGTGATCTCTAAATTAGGCTATTATAGACAGTGGACTAAATGCTACTACAGTTAGGCATCTCATTCCAAGATATTTTTGTGTGAAGTAAACAAATCCCTCGCACTCAATTTTTCATAATTCGCTTGTTTGTACTTGATCAACCAATAAAAACATTTGGCGCGAGGTCACAGCATTTGGGTTAGCGAAAAGTAAAGGCTACAGGCTAAAACACTCGAGGTTAGAGCCAGGGCAGACGACAGGATGAAGCGTGCAAAGAAAAGTAGTGTGTGTACCATTTCACCAAAAAGAATGACACAGATGTAAGTTGCAACTTGTGTGATACAGTGCTTATAGAGATACTCCACTTTTTTGGAAATAGGCTCATTTTACCACTCCCCCAGAGTTAAACAGTTGAGTTTTGCCGTTTTCGAATGTATTCAGTCGATTTTCTGATATTTAGAAAAATTTCAGTAACCACACAGTTTCTGGTCTCATTGACTTCCATAGTATATTTTTTTCCTACTATGGAAGTCAATGAGACCAGAAACTGTCTGGTTACTGATATTCTTCTAAATATCAGAAAATCGGCTGAATGGATTTGAAAACGGTAAAATTCAACTGTTTAACTCTGGGGGAGTGGTAAAATGAGCCTATCTCCAAAAAAAGTGGAGTATCCCTTTAAATACAGTAGTAGCACATCATCTATGAAAAAACGCGACACACGTTTTTAGTTTTCGCCACCCCTAAATACGTATCAAACCACACTAAATCCACCTCTCAGACAGGTGATCCTGAACTCAGTTCTCTTTCTCAGCTTATTGAGCTTAAATGGTCAAAAATGCACACACAATTATATTAAAATGGCCAATCAAGTGGAGTATTCATGTAAACACAGTTTTTTATGCCTTAAGTGAAAGTAAACATCTAGGTGAATATCGGATGAGTGTCAGTATATCCGTTCATCAGGATTTACAGTACAATGTTGAGCAAACAACAAAAGACTAATGACTTAAAGTTTTATTTTATTTATATCTTTGTTCTTTTCTATTTGTCATATTGTTTGTATCATGAAATAAAACTTATTTTATTGTAAAATAAGATTAAAGAGTAACTAAACACTTAACCAACTTTTTTTTAGTTAATGATCTGTAAGAATGGATCTTTATTAATATCAGTCATTGATTCGAGTAACTTTTTTGGCATTTGTTTATAAAGTGTTCTATTTCTACTATGGTGTGAAAACGTCTTAGTGCTGCCCTCTTCAGGTTGAACGGTGGCTACTGCAGTTGAATTTTCCTATTGGATGTTTGCGGTGGTACGCGACACAGCGGTTGTTGGTGACGTAGGCAAGTTTCATACAAAGAGATGTGTCTCAGGTGCACGCCCCCCTCCGCTGGGCTCTGCCCACTTTTCCAGCATTTTTCAAATATTGCCAGTGGGCGGAGTCAGGCTCCACCACTCCTGGGTTGAAATTGTTCAATGAACCCAAAATGGGCTGCAAATTAAAATAACTTCAACATGGAGAATGACTACAGTCTACAGTCAGTCATTGACTAAATAACAGTTACCATGATAAATCTTAGTGTATTAGTTGCCATATCAACAAAGATAAAATTGCGCCAAAATTCAAAACATTCTCTGAAAGATTGCACCGAACATTTATTTAACCATACCTAATATTCATCTCTGATTTACATATTATTTTAATCTTATATCTGAGATAGTCGGGTTTAAATCCCAGTTGTCCAGCATGTTGTAATAGAACTATGCTATTCTATTCTATACTTTTATGAATTCTATTGAGAAACCGTGAGAAAAAGGTGAATAAAGACTGAGAGTCAATGTTCAGATATTATTAATAATTATAATGTTATTATATAAATATTCTGTATACGTGTGTTTTGCGGTTTGTTTGCTGTCAAACTCAAAAACGTAGTATATTTGAATGATTTTATATGAAAAAGTTCATATATTTTAATGACAAAATATTTTAGTTGGTCTAAAATACGTATTAGATTAGATCAGGTAACATTTTAATCAGTCATATGGTCATGTTACTACAGTCTGTACTATGGGGCACTTTCTTTCGGGATAAATCAACAAAAAAGTTCACACTGTATTGTTTTTTAATAGAAACAAAACCACATAATTGTATTAAGCGTGTGAAATTAATAAATAAATACTGTGAACCCCAAGTGAATTTACACAAAATGAGAAAGTTGAAAAGTGTTAGGTTGTGCTCCGCTCTCCACTATACCAAATACAGACCCTCCTCACAAAAATATTATACATTAATGAATTAATAATAAAAATAAAGAAAAACAGGAGTGTTGCTTCGTCTAGTCATTCGGTAGATATTGTAGAAGCCACTAATCCCCTATAAATTAAAATTGTCCATTATATGTTAACAGCAATATAACAGAACACTTTTTTTTTTTAATAATTGATTTCTTTTTTAAACAACTGCACCCACAGGATTGAAACCCAGAACGTGAGACTAATGACTATATTTTGATCTATATTTAGATTGCCACTGTTAACAGAATACATAAGAATAAATGAATTAACTTAGCTTGCAAGATTTGTTTGCACAGCTGAGGATAATAAAAAAGTGGCTAGGGGTTGCTTGAGAACAAGTGAACAATATCCACCAAAATAATCTCATAGTGGGCAGAAGAGTCATTATCAACATCAAGAACAAGAAACAGCCACAACTAGACTTAACAACACAAAGGGAAGTTTTTCTCCATGACAACAAAGATTATTATCCATCACTCAAGGGCAAACAATCAGGCTGTGTGTACCAACACACAGTACTCAACATGAGCTTCATAAATAATTGACCAGTTATCATCAGTTCAATTCAAACACTGACTCAAAGAAGAACCAACAGTATTCGCATGTTTTATGAAAGAGATAAAGGGAACTGCCAGAGGACAGACGTTTTTCTAAAACAAACAAAAAAAAAGCCAGAAAGCAGTGAAATCAACTGACACATACAGTACAGATACTGCGATTAAGCTAACACACGAGTTGCATGGCTTGACTGATGCGAGCGCATTGCCAAAGTGAAACACAAAGCAGTGTAGAAATATTAAATTAAGAAGGATGAAATACATACACAGCTCACTCGATTGATGTCTGACCGAACCCGTCTGCTTTTTATCTTCTTCCGAAATGTGATTTTACTCCTGAAGCTCATAATTTCGCATGGATTCACACACACTGATACGGATGCCACAGAAAGTCGACCTTTGCGAGAGAAGCAGAACTTTCCTGAGAGCAAGTGAAACCTGTCAGACCGAGCACGTGGTCAGGGGGAAGCAGACCTACATGTGACTTCACCAACAGAGACAGATGGGGAGCGAGAGTGACAAGAAGGAAGGTAGAAAACATGTACACATCAAGTCACACTTATTTACATATCACTTTATAAAATACTGATTGCTTTACAGTAGGAAAGTAATGATCAATGGTGCAAACAGATTCAATTCTGCTGCTCTAAAAAAGACAAAGGTGTCATTTCTAGCCGAAATGATGATTCAGTTCAGTTCAAAAACTTTGTAAAGTGAATCAGTTTTGGAATGAGTTCAGCTCAGCAATAAGCAGCTCTACACTCAAGGTACAAAAGCTGTCACTGGGGCTGTACCTTTTCAAAAGGTGCACTTTTTGTACCCAAAGGCTGCATACTGGTACATTAGTGGTACATATTAGCAACTAAAATGTACATATTAGCACCTGAAATGTACATATTAGTAGCTAAAATGTACACATTAGCACCTGAAATGGACATATTAGCTCCTGAAATGGACATATTAGCACATCAAATGGACATATTAGCACCTAAAATGTACATATTAGTACCTGAAATTGACACATTAGCTCCTGAAATGGACATATTCCCAGATAGCAAACTGACATTGAATCAACGTGGAAATATGACATCGCAACAACGTTGATCTGACATTGTTTTGCTCATCGAATTAACGTTGAACCAACGTCAGACGCGTCATTCTTTCAAAACTAACGGAAAATCAACTTAAAATCAACGCGTTGTTTCAACGTTATGAAAGCAAACCAATTTTCGATTTTATTTAGCTTTGAAGAATGCCGCGTCTGACGTTGGTTTAACGTTAATTCGATGAGCAAATCAACGTTGTTTCAATGTCATGAGAGACGTCGTTTCCACGTTGATTCAATGTCAGTTTGCTGTCTGGGATTAGCACCTAAAATATACATATTAGCACCTGAAATGGACATATTAGCTCCTGAAATGGACATATTAGCACATAAAATGGACATATTAGCACCTAAAATGTAAATATTAGTCCCTAAAATGTACATATTAGTACCTGAAATTGACATATTAGCTCCTGAAATGGACATATTAGCACATAATATGTACATATTAGCACCTAAAATTTACATATTAACACTTAAAATGTAAATTTTAGCACCTAAAATGTACATATTAGCACCTAAGATGTACATATTAACACTTAAAATGTACTTATTACCACCTAAAATGTGCTTATTAGCACCTGAAATGTATATATTTGCACAAAATGTACAGTACATATTAGCACCTGAAATGGACAAAAGTTTACCTTTTGAAAAGGTACAGCCCCAGTGACAGCTTTTGTACCTTTTTTCTGAGAGTGCACCAAAGACAATACTGTCATGACATTCACATTGAGTCAGTTCAATATTGATTCAATTCAGTTTTAATGTCAGTGTCGATCTTGTAAAAATCGTCAGTTATGAAACGTCAGTTATATGTCGTCATCCAGCTCAATCTACTACGTCTGGGACTGCTGTGTATCCTTAGGTTTCCAGAAATAAATTTTTTGTAGGACCAATCAGCGAATAGAGGGAGTGGCTGAGAACGATGACGTTGATGTAGCGCGTCAGTTTGAGTTCAGTAATGGCAGCGGAGAAAGACGTGAGAAAAGCTATTCGGTCCGTTGTTGGAAAAGAAACTGCCGAATATACAGAATTTAAAGCCGGATTGTTGTCGTCTCACCTCTTGTTGCACAACTGAGGACCAAGTGAAGGAGGCAGAAAGTTTGGAAGTTTGTGCTGGGCAGCTCGTGCACGATGACCGTGACATTTTGGACGGACGCTTTAGCCTGGTGTTCGGAAGCCCCGAGTCCTGGCTGCTAAACTATAGTTGAAGATCCGCTCAGGAGTCATGTCAGTCGCTCATATTCCCAACAGTAAATTTACTGATTCTTGTGATGAATAGAACATTTTAAGCCCCTTTGTGTACTCATGCAGGAGGTTGGTGTGTCAGTTTTACATGTTGTAAATCATACAAATATAAATAAAAATGTGAAAACCCATTCTTTGAAGACTATTTGATTTTCAGTTTTAGATGGCAATGGTTAATTTGTTTTGATAAAAAAACTAAATGCCATATAAAAATGTACAAACACATACTTTGAAGACCATAATTAAGGTAATTAAGAAACAATAAGACGTAATATGAAAAATTGCTGTTTATTACACATCTGCAGATAGAGACAGACTGATCATTCACTGTAGCAGTTACAGCATTTGCGGCAGATCAGAAAACGACCACAGCTGCGTATTTGTAATGATTAGACACAGCTTCGACCGTTAATTGAATATATCACTGTCCTTCGTGTCATTTCGAATTAATAACTGTTCCTAGATTAACAAAACCTGCAGTTCTCGTTGACTGAAATCCTATTGTAAACATAGTCCTCTGATCATTCGGACTTGTTGTTTCCAGCCGTTTCGGCGCGTGACATATGTCACTCACGACCACACGTTAGCAATGGGCTATATGCACGCATAAGTTCCGCATTTGACGTAAGGATGCTCGTCCATTTCCGGTTGTGTAGATTAAAGCGGAGGAAAACCGGAGAAAACGGGATTATGGCAGAGTCTTCAATATTTACTGTCCTCCCGTCTTTGAAACGAAACGTACATGCGTTTAGATGTAATTTTATATATAGTTATGTTTATTTAATATAATTTTAAAAAGAAGCAAAAACACAACGAGAGGTGTCTGTTTTATCTGTTTTTGTGACTAACGTTTCATTATTATAACCATGGAGTATAAAATTCAATATAAATTCTCGGTATTGCATTGGACTCTATGATCGGCGGAAGTTATCGAGCATCCTTAATCCTTCACCGGAAATAACGCCGTGCATAGAGCCCATTGGCTATGGGAGATGGTGAGTGACTCTGGGCAGATCCAATAGTTTTGAACTTTAATAGTTAACCCGCCTACGAGGAAGTAAACGTTTCTCAATGGAGAGAGGCCAGACTCTATGTACAAATGAAATGTACTAGAGTCTGGTTGAACCAGGCTAGGGGAAAACCACTAGTCTTCCTAAAGACATTTTTTTGTGACCACAGAGAGTCAGGACCTCGGTTTAACGTCTCAACCGAGGTCTTTGACAGTATAGTGTCCCCATCACTAGGTTCCACACAGACCACAGGATGAGCACCCCCTACTGGTCTCACTAACACCTCTTCCAGCAGCCAACCGGTTTTCCCAGAAGGTTTCCCATCCAGGTACTACCCAGGCTCAGCCCTGCTTAGCTTCAGTGGGCAACCAGTCTTGGGCTACAGGGTGACATGGCTGCAGACCAACAGTATTATCCAATACTGTTAGTGCAATCATATAAATGAATACATACATCAAACATGCATGTAAACATCCATGTATTGGCTAGCCTACACTTTCAGTGTTTTTTTCAATCCAGATGTATTTTTTATATATCAACAAGTAGAAGAAGGAGTAATACTATTACATAGCAGTCATTCAGTGTAGTGAAAGCTGTTCAGTGTGCACAGTAGTGTGAGGCTGATTCTGTATATCAGCCAGGCCAATAAAGTTGTAGAGATGACATATTTTTGTAGGTCGAAATCCAGAAACATTTTAGCGCCTCTGACTCTATTGTCCCGAAGTCAATGAATGGGGTTTTAGTTAAATGCCAGAAATAGGATCTGCGGTAAACACAAGCTCAAGATATTTTCATGTTTCATTCTACAACAAAAAATACATATGTAATACCCTTATTGTTTTTTAAAAGCTTTTACTTGTCTTGAAAACAGTGTTTGCACACAAGTGGCTTAAAGGAATAGAGGCTGTCAAGAGGCTTCAAAATTAACGCTTAAACGTTTTCTGGAAGATTAGAAAAGCCAATGAAAAAAAAAACCCTACTGCATTTTTATCAAGAGAACCAGGGTTATGATAACTTCCAGGCTAACTTCCCACAAAAACTTCCCATCAAGAAGTTACCCCGGGTAACAGATTTTAGTTAAATCTTTGGTGCTTCAGTGTAAAATGCACTTTTTTTGTTTTGTTTTCAACATCATTTTGAATGTTGAGCATATATATATTTTTAGATAAATGCACATCCCCTTCACATCAATATTGACCACTATTGCTTAATAAAATCTGACAGGAGAAAAGGGAGGAAGGCAGTCTGTGCAGTCATAAAGCCAATTTTGCATTTAGGAGATATGAGAATTCAAAACTTACAGTCTCTCTAAAATGCGGACTTAGGCTTCTGTCCAATCAAATGCTCTCTAGAATCTAAAGCTCCGCCCCCATGCTATAAACACCACCTGGACAAAGCAACCGTTAACACATCACAGAGCAATATGGGTTGGAGATGTGTGTTCAGCTGTTCGAACGCTCGAGTTTTATCCCATTTCCCAACGTACGTTGGTTAAGAATGGAATGGTTAGAATATATTCACAGCTCCACTATTGAATCCAGCGTATCATCAGCGCTCGGATTCGCTTCCATTGCGCGGTCAAGTACGACTTGCAGTCTGTGAGAGAAACTAGACACTATTGGCTATTTGAAAAGGGCCTTTCATATCCTGCCTTAGCTTCCTGTTTCAGTGGAAATTACGTTGCCGCATCAAACAAAGCTGCACGTCCCAAAGCACTTCAGTGGGACTTTAAGAAATAAATCTACCTTTTTGTGAAACAGATGGCAAGTTTGGGTAATTCCTGAAGTCAACTGTGCCTTCTGGAGACCAGCCAAAAAAGGGCTGTGTAGCAAAGATTCTTCTGCTAGTCCCTGGCTAAATCTGCTTCATGGATGAAACTGAAATACCATTCATGTGTCTGGCATGGATTTGTAAAATGAAGGTAGTCCACTCAAATCAAGTGTTTTATGATTCATGAATAACAAATGGAAATCCAGACAAATGATGTTAGGTATTGAGGACAGGACAGAATTTATAATAAATCAGTGTTTCTCAACTGGTGGGTCACGGTTTTTCTGATGTAAGACGTGCGTGAAAGCGGCGGACAATTCAGTCAGTCGCAGTTTAAGTAAACGTTATTTTTCATAACTTGTTTTCTTAACTTGTTTCAAGCTGTTATCCTGCGTTCGTAGCACTCACTCGTAGCGCTGTATCTCACTTCATAATAAATACATTTACCAAATTACCAAAACGTATCAATGAATTATGTAACTTGTACTTCGTGTTAGCTGGGAAGGATTTGCATGCAGGTATGATGCTCATTTTATTCACCCAGAGAAGTATTTATATAACTTTTATATTTCTAGGAATTAGGTCAAACATCTGAAGGAAAAAAAAATTGTTGATACTGATATATTTGATTGCTAACAGCCACATAGTGTTGTCTTAATTTGATTTATTGATTAAATTTAAGAATTTTACATGAGGAAAAGTTGATATATACATTTTATAAAGTTGGGAAAAATTGCCACTATGAAGGTAAAAAAATGCTGGAAATCAATTTGTTGTGACAATGCAAACAATCAACTATCATGAATTTATGCTTTTCTCTGGCTGAGAAACATAGCTTTTTCAAACTGTCTGTTTAAAAGAACAGAGTAAGAGAAGAAAAAAGGCAAAAAGAATCAAATGAATGAAGGCATAAGTAACTCCAGATGCAGAGCTGTTTTCAAGCTTGTTTTTTCTCTTTCAGCTGACCTACATGGAAAATCACGGCACATGTATTCCTGCTCAGATGATTGAGAATGCGCCATATCAACTTAAACATAGTAAATGAAACACAGCATAAGTCTCTTTCATTGCCTCACTTTCTCATGACCACAGATCTCAGATCTGTCTCCGATTCACTACAGAACATAAGCACAGCTGTTGGCTTTTCCCAAAGATCCCAGCATTTTTTCTGGAGTTTCATTTCCCAGGGGTGTGTCTTTCTTCCTCTCTCTGTCCGTTAGCTCGGTCAGAATCAGGTCTAGCTGATCAAACACCACGGCCTCTTTCTAAACCTTACAAACACAACGAGTCTTCACTAGATGAACAAATATATGAAAACATATCATATGGAAAGCACTAGATTATTCTGTTCTATGTGGCATTAAATTACAGAAAATGTCTCGGATACGTATGGTAACCCTCCCTGAGGAGGAAAAGGGACCAATTGCCTTCGAGTGAATTAAAACGAGCCACACACACTCATATGCTTTACGCTGAGGAGCCAGATGGTGTCCAGTCCTGCACGAAGGTACAGCAAGCATGGCGACTGAATGAGATGTCTCCATTCCCTCCTCAGGGAGCAAGGGTTACCATAAGTTCAGGAACTCCTATGTCTTGTTGGAGGAGTTTCCAACGAATTGGGATCCCTAATAGGATGGAGGAACTCACGAGGTTAACCGCTTGTTGGGGAAGCAACGGCGCAAAAAGACGCACAAATCCGGCCCATGAGGCGGGAATGGCGTAGCAAGCCGACATGACCTAGTTCCTCACACTACTGGCCGTAGTGAGTACACAGGAGGAAACAAGTTCAACACGGAGGCTATTGAATCGAGCGAACGTGTTAGGTGTCGCCCAGCCCGCAGCTCTACAGATGTCTGTCAGCGAGGCACTCTGCGCCAGCGCCTAGGAGGAGGCGACACTCCTAGTGGAGTGTGCCATCTACCTAGGTGGGCAAGGCATGTCCTTATAAGCCTGGACGATAGCATCCGCTAACCAGTGGGCTAACCTCTGCTTGGAGACAGCCTTCCCCTTCTGCTGGCCAACGTAACAGACGAAGAGCTGATCTGAAGTCCTGAATCTCCATGTAAGATTCATGTCCATGTAACAACGGGCAAACTGAATTGCATAGCCATGCCGATGAGCCAGCGGTATGGCCTTGGAAGCGCTAGCCAGGCTTCTAAAGACCGTCCCAACGAGCCGACCCGAACAACTGGCATACCCGCAGGGGGCAGCAAGGCGGAAGGCCAGACTCTGGAGGCATTGCTGCGGTCGAGAGAGGGGTCTGGGTGTGCGAGGCAACACCTACCTGCTTCCACTGGGGGCAAGCAGCAGGGAAGGCCCATCTTTCTCTGGGGCATTCGGCTGCTGGCTGTCCCGAGGCAAAGGAAAGGGAAAACGAGGAACGAGGCCATCGAGTCCTGGCTTCCGCGCCTCCTTGGCCAGCGAAAAATGAGAGTGACAAGACCGTGGCGGCGTCACTGACATCTGAGCGCTGGAAGAGGAGGAAAGGAGTGGCAAGGCATAGGAGCATCGCTCACTCTTGTGGCACAGAGATGGAAGAAATTGCTCTATTGCTCTGTCCTCCTCCGGGGGAGGGAGAGGTGAGGACACCATCTCCTGGAGAGCGACTTCCTCCAACTCTCTGTCGCCCGTCTCATGGCTGCTAAGACAGGTGGCGCCGTCTTCCTGCGAAAGCTAGACGTCATAGTTTTTTATTAAAGCTGGCTGTGACATCCATTCCAGAGGGGACTGACACCCTTGACGACAAACAGACTGAGGGAAAACCACGAGTGACTCTTGGTCTCCTCAACCTGCTTCTGAACTGAAGAGAGCCCCTGGCGTCAATATGTTTCCATACTGCTAAGGTTTTTTTTAATACACATCCGGGCAGCCATGGGGCGGGGTGAGGCGATAGCGTCTGAATCTGATTCAGCATGAGTACACACACCATTATAGTGGGGACTCAGCATTATCATTTCCAGAGTATACCAGCCCTCTCTCTGATGCAGCAATCGACATCTGATCCTCCCCTGGAGCCCCGAATGAAATAGCTGGTCCCTCAAAGCTGCCAGGCATGCAAAACAGTGAACGTGGCCATAACCTTGATAACCAACGCTCACTGTAATCCTCAGATGACCAATGCTATTAACAAAAGTAGCCTTTTCCGGTGGCCACCAGACGAGGAACTAGATCGGGGAATATAGGCAAAGGGACTACACCTAGTTTGAGGCACTTGAGTCTCGACCGCGCATCTAGAGCGCCAAATGACACCTGCTTGGTTGCCGTGACAACCCGCGCTGTCAGCCGGCAGCTCGATGGCACACGGTACGCTGAGCGGCTCAAGCATTTACCCACTGTGCGCCCTCGCACC
Organism: Pimephales promelas; assembly: GCF_016745375.1. Next base: position 1,796,776 of record NW_024121743.1, read on the forward strand.
GAATACCAGCTATGACAACAGCTCTTTGAAAAAAGGCAGATCGCGTGAAGCAGCAACTCGTACCCTGGAGATCGCAAAGATCGCTGAAGCACCATCACACCAACACAGAGAGTTTTCAGAGAAAACTGCAGACTCATTGAGCGTGAAGATAAATTACTAATCTTGAAGCTCATCCAAAAACCGGTCGGCTCCAAAGCTAAAAGCATGTGTGTGTGCTCTCTTCCGCTTTATACCCGCACTAGCAGGTGGGGCGCGGGAATGCAAGTCCTGCATGTGAATATTCATTGGCTCGTTTCAATTCACTCGAAGTTCAATTGGTCTCCCTAGCGTGATCCAAATTCATTGGAAACTCCTCAGATGAGACGTAGGAGTTCCCGAGCGACAGGGAACTAGTTAACACTGCAGTGAGTGATGGCAAATTTGACATCTTTCTCTCTTTTGACCACTATATTCAAGTCCCTAATATTTTTCCTTTTTTGGAAAGTTATAGAAACACTATGGATTTATTTTCTCTATTGGAGCAAATAGGAACACAAAAATTATATTTGTTGTAGTTTCAGTTCACAACTATAGAAGTTTACAAACTAAAATGACTTCTGAGAACCCCGGAAATGTGAAAATGTCTTAGATAATTATCTTAGATAATCGTGTTTCATTGAAATAGCACATAAATTTTGTAAAAATGCAGCATTTCATAATCGCATTTATTTAATTTGTACTGTATGTAAATGATTACACATCACAATAACTTATATCCAACCAACCAAGTAATTTTAGAAGGTTACACTATTATATTGTCTGGACTCTATATATTGTCAAAGCGAAAAAAAGAAATAGAAAGATGTGGTATAAAGTTAATTTGTATTGTGTCTTACACTTTTGATTTTGTATTTCAGCATTTCGAACGGTTTTTACTGTACATACATGAAAAAAGTATAACGTCAGGTAGTGCTAAATTATTTTGAATAATTCTCTTCAGATTTACATTCTTTTTAAACATATCACTTTTATTCCTGTTTCTGTTTGAGCTTATGATGACATACCCATTTAACTCAGTTGAACACGCAAAGAACAGGGCTCAGCATCCTCATCCTCATAATATGACATCAGAAGATTATTGTATTTTTAGTCATGATTTATCCATTTCACTTCTAAAAATCTAAAAACTAAACTATGTCTACTGGAAAAAAATCATATAACTCTTGTTTCCATATTTTTTAAATCGACTTTAGCCTTATTTGGATGGTAATTGTTTATCATGGGAACGTAAGGTATTTTCAACATTAGCAGAGGCTAGTCTGCAAACACCAAGGCCGTGTGGTAATTTGATTATCCATCCATCTCTGAGTTAACAAGAAGATGTCAATTCAAAATTCACTGTTAAAATCATTTTTGTCCACTGCCGAGCACAACATATGATAACGGTCGCGGTTCGCTGTACTTTGAATGCATTTTAAAGATGTAGCCTAAGTGCTGGTTCACACAGAACGCGTTATTGCTGTTAAAAAACATGATGTAGGTGTGCATGCAAGTCCAATTTATGATAATAAAAAAGTTATCAAACACATTTTCAATGTTTCAATAACTTTTACTTGACAGAGTAACTTGAAATTGTCAAGCTGACATAACTTATTTTTTTCAATTACGCAACCCGCAATGAATTTCAATATATCATTTTGAGAGAAATTATAAGACAGAATATTATTTTAAAGGGTACATATCATGCTTTTAAATCATTCATTTTTACATATAAATCATACCGTTGTGGTCTATATAAAACATAACTGCAATGCTTGGGTCTGAATTCCTCATTATTATAGCTCCACAAGCCCCTTTTCTGATGTGCGTCTTTGAGCGACCTGTTTCAAAGCGTCCCCTTTAAATAAAAAGGAGATGCGTCATACCCTGCCCGCTCTCCATGTCGATGAGTTCACGGTCAGTTCAACTCTCCACGTTCGGCCATTATTGTAGTTTGATTAGAGATATACGATTATATACGATACCTTCAAAGAACATTTTTATTCACACGTTAATAAAATGTCAACAACAGAAGACTTGTCCATCAAGCCTTACATATTCAAGCCAGAGTGAGCGAGTTGATAAAGACGAAGACAAACCTGCAGAGCAACTTTTTATGTGGATGTATTGGTATGTGAGTTAACTGTTTTGTGTTATTAGTGAAAGTCGACTATTTCTCTTGTTAAAACAAGCACACTGACAAGATAAATGACTACGGTCTAATCTTACCACAAACAATCTGTATTGATAATATGATACGTTTAGAAAAGCATCAGAAAACAACGCAGCTAAATGACTATTAATGAAACTCAAGAACAATAATACTGCAGACGTGTAACTTTACTTCTAAACAAAAACAAAGAAAGACAAAGGTACTGCTAAACCATGACCACCATGTGTTTTAAGAAAGTAAAGTACTTTATTTTTATTAACAATATTTACAGCTTATCGAAATCCTCTGTTCGTCGTCTCCAAAGATAGAAGGAATTTACCCCTCATTCAGACGAAGTCAATCGGCAAACCCTTTTGTAACGTTACTGGCGGAGGTTGTTGAAGTGGGAATCCTTGAAGTGCTTCAGGTCACTAACGTACATCCAAAAACCGAACATTTTGACTTGCCCTCTTGTAACTTCTGCATCATTGAGCTCGGACTACAAAATCGGAGCGAGAAATAATAATGGCGGATTGCTCGAAGTGTTGGACCGGTAGTCAATGTCCTTATTTGGCAGTTCCGGTGCAAATACGGTGACGCACTTGCTCAAAAAACGTCATAGAGAACAGAAAAATCTGAACAGGTTGAAAAATGACCAAAACAGAATATAAAGATATAAACGAAGCACCTGAAGAGAATAATTTCATCTTTTCTGTACTTATAAACACTCCAAATACACAACAAAATGCATTTAAGGGCTAAAAAAGTGGATTTTGCATGATATGTCCCCTTTAACTATAGCACTACTATCTTCCTATTTTTAAATATTTAAATAATTTTTTAAAAATCATATAATTAATAGGATATTATTTTCCTAACTTCATCAAATGTGAATTTAATCTTCTTATTACAAGCAATTGACATTTCATGTAAACATGTGACGGACCACGTGAGGGTTCCTGAAACTCACTCTTCCACCGTGAATAAATCGCAATGCGAATGCATGAGTTTTATCATTGCGGTGCCATGCAATTTTATTTTTTTGGACATCCACATGAGAAACAATTACTGTCCGAACAGGGATTTTGTCAACACTACATAGTAGTACATGTAAATGTTAATCTAAATTGGATTAAAATCAATTAGTGTAATGTATCAGACTGTTCTGCTGTATATCAGTAGCAGCATTAGAGAAAAAAAAATGTATATGGTGCTGAGCATGTGACATCTGTTAATAATCAAAAATCTGCAGTTCTGACCTATTTTTATCTCTCTGGAACCAGTACACACTGCAGCTAAATTCGGTTCTCCGTAAAACTGAAAAACTGAATTGTAAAACTAGTTGTTAATTTATAATGTAACGTAAAGTGTAACATATTTAAACATGCTTCAGTGATCAAAATCACGGGAAAGAGGAACGAGGCTTGACAGAGCCTCATGTTGCCAGATCTTGCTAGAAAAACAGCGAACAAGAACAAGCCAATTATAAACTAAAGTGCTTTATATTGAGACTAAAACCAAAATTAGGCAACGAAAATGGCACCACCGGCCTACTTTAATAACTTCCTAAATTTGATCTATTTATGAACCAAACCCAGACAAGCCCAAAAACAAGCCTAAAATAAGTGGCAAAACTTAAAGAGAGTGCTCTGCAAATCAAGCATTAACAAAACGTGACACCTGTGTTTAAAGATTGCAGAATATCTCTTTGGTCACTATAATATAACTTATAGCCCAAAAATAGTGGATACCGAACCCTCAAGACGCCAGAGTGTTGCTATGGTTACCACTGTGACAATTTCGGGAGTGAGTCGCGTTCCCTGCACAAACACAACGATCATAGGGGATTCACTACCGCATTTAAACGCCTGAACCTTTAAGTAGCCTTGAACGCCTCTTATCAAAATAAGGTAAGAAGCTCTGGTTACCATGATGATAATGGTGTGAGGTTTGCTGGTGACCATCCCCTCTTCAAGTGGTGTGATTTCCAAGAAAAGTTGTTCCTGCTGGCATGAAAATATGTGTGAATGGTTTCTTCTCATTACGGAGTGTAACGCCTGTAGTAGACTGGTGTTGCAGCCCATGCCTGAAGATCCAAAACCAGCCAAGAGCTTCAGGAGACTCCAGCCTGAAGACTTTCTGTCTCTCTCAAGAATCCTTGAAGTCTTTTGAAATCGGTTCACAACTAGGCCTGATCTTGGGTCATTCGAATTAAAAAAGAATCAGAATTATATTAAAATAAAGTATGAAGATCATGTTGATCAAGTCTGTTCCCCTCATCCTCTCCTATTGCCATTGAGTCCTCTGCAGATCCACTAACATCCTGTGAGTGTCTTTCTAAACCGCACTCTCTCCCTCTCTTTCTTTCTGGAGAAGTGGAGACCAGGAAACACTGACAACATTGTCTCACACAGATCAGCTGCAGCTGTGCACAGCTGGACGCACCAATCAGCTCCCGCCCTCAACATCAGCTGACCAAGAAAATCCGCCAGAATCCCGCACTCCCACAGTCTACTCCTGGACCCTCTGGCTCACACACGCGCAGTTTCTTTCCCTCTGGGTTTCCTTTATAGCAGACTTGAGATTTGTGAGAAAGGTTTGCGTTTATCTAGAAAAGTGTGAAATAATAAAATCAAGTTGAGCTCTGTTTAGCTGTGAAATTGGTTGGATTGATGTACAAGCAATAATATCAGGCTCAGATATCAAGCAAACAGGCCCTAAAGATCACTTGTTAGTGACATTAAATCATTGATGGTTACTGAAGTTTTTTTTTTTGTGAGGGGATTCCAAACTTTTGCTTTGACTATTGCAGCGCTGTTTAAACGAGCTAACATTCACTGCATTCACTATTGTAGTGGTGAGTTTCATATTTATACGCCCCAACAGCTTGTGGTTGTGGTCGGTTGCATGTCACACAGAATCTCCCAGACGATGTGGACAGCTCTGCAAAAATACCTGCTAATTTATTTGTACTCTTTCTTACTCAATACTTCATGCACACTGCATGGTGAAATAAGAGCTCCACTGCTAAAACTGCTCTAACGTCAGCCAAATCCTCTGTTAAAAATAAACCATCCACCCGAACCAATGATTTTCTCAGATTTAGACATCCACAACCGACCCACACTCGCTCATCATCACACTACAATAGACACGTGACGGTATCAAATTTCCATGTTGCGATAATTGCTGGAGCTTTTATCATGGTGGTATACGGTATTATTACGATATGTTGCAATAGCAAACTGACATTGAATCAACGTGGAAATATGACATCGAAACAACGTTGATCTGACATTGTTTTGCTCATCGAATTAACGTTGAACCAACGTCAGACGCGTCATTCTTTCAAAACTAACGGAAAATCAACTTGAAATCAACGCGTTGTTTCAACGTTATGAAAGCAAACCAATTTTCGATTTTCATTTAGCTTTGAAGAATGCCGCGTCTGACGTTGGTTCAACGTTAATTCGATGAGCAAAATCAACATTGTTTCAATGTCATGAGAGACGTCGTTTCCACGTTGATTCAATGTCAGTTTGCTGTCTGGGAAGTCTTCATAATCATGACAGGACACGTCATTCACTCAATAATAACATTTTTAATGCAAATATGACATTGTTTGAGGTGTATTTGGTATGACCACTTGACAAACCAATACATCATAATCTGCTTTATTTACGGGATTACCGGGGTAACCGCTGCATTCCTGCTGTTCCATCAGAAACGATGCATCGCGATACAAATGCCAACTTGTATCCGATGCACACTTATTTAAATTGATGCATCGTTAGCTTTTATGCCGACGCACCGATGCGATTCGGTGAATCTTACCATCCCTAACGTCTATAGGACGATTCCTGTCAGATGTCAAATAGACGTTTAGAAAATGTCTATAAGATGTTGATGATTTAGATTTAGAATGCATGTAAAACTGACACCTTAAAGATGTATATCAGATGTTAGTAAACAGCAGATGCTTTCCAGATAAAGTGAGTGATCTTTAACATTTACGTAAACATAATGAATGGTGACTGTAGAACACAAACGTTTTGGGCGATCTCAAAACACATTTTCGGGCAGACTCATCACGGAGACTCACTAGTAGCCTAGACTTGTTGTTTAACTACTGTGCTCTGTTACCGGTAGGCGTGGCCTCCTGGGGCAGCGAAACAAGTGCATTCTGGGAGTTGTTGTCTTTCATCCACATAAGTCAAAAATACATTTCTCAGTCTAGAAAGCTCAAAATTCAAAAATAATTTCACATTGACCCATTTTAAATACACATTCATCTTTCCAGAGGTGAAGTATCCCTTTAAGCACAGGCTTTACTCCCTTCAAACTTAGGGGCCGTTTACAGAACAGTGTTTTCAACTAAAAATGGAAAACATTTTATGCGTTTTGCCCATTTTTTTTAGAAGACAACAGCATTTTGGGGGCCTGAAAACGCGAACTTAGGAAAGTGTGTTTTGAAAGTAAAAGTTTTTGAAAATAATACTCTTATACCTCAATCATTTTTTATTCTTTTCTTCCATTTCTTTTAGTTTTAATTCTTCTTTTGAGCTTTCTCTCAGATCGGTTTTCCTCCACTGCTGCTGAAACAAGTCGACCGCGTGACTGTGTAGTTTAATAAGAGTCTGAAAATTAGTGGCTGAAAAAAAAAATTAAGCTTTAAACATGTTAAAATTTCCATCGTTATGTTACAGAATAATTTTTATACAGAATAATTTCTGTTAAGCTTGTGTATATTTTTTAGTTAAAGCTGTATGTAGATTATTTTCCTTTGTCATGTCACCTTTATATATATATATATATATATATATATATGAAGAGTTCAGATGCAAAAGCCTCTAAATGCCATTTGAAATTTTCTTCTTTAATAATGATTTTTATCAAACTTGTATATTCAAGTTCAGTAATTTCACTTAAATAACAATTAATAGGTAATTACCATTGCCATTTAAGTGAAATCACTGGACTTAAATATACAAGCTTGACATAAATCATCATTAAAGAAGAAAATTTCAAATGGCATTTAGAGGCTTTTGCATCTGAACTCTTCATATATATATATATTATACTCTTTGATATACCTTTATATATCTCTTTATATGGCCACTAGAAGGTGCTCTAGGCATACATTTCCTTGATTTGTTTTCCCTGAAGGGTTTCCTTGTAGTTATAAGGGTACATTTACACAAATATGTACTAAAAACAGAACTTTTTTTCTTTGTTTTTTTTTTTTTGCACAGCCAACAACACTGTCAAAACAATACACATTTATACGTTAAAAGTGTTAAAGTACAGATATGATTTATCTCTGTTTTATTTTTGTATTTGTATTGACTGGTGTTTAGATTTGTTCAATCCAATGTTTGTTGCTATGAATTTAGGCAGTTTTGCACTCTGCTCGTATTTCTCTTCAAACCACACATATGAGAACTGTGAAGCAAAATAACATCAGGCATTTCACATATTGGTCACTGTAATAAAAAATAAAAAAAAACTTTTACTGAGCACATTTTTTTACTCACAACTGCATCAACTTGCAGTGTGTGCGTGTGTGTGTACTGCAAATAATGTATGTGTGTGGAATATGAGGCTACTTCTGAGTAAAACCTCAACACACAGGATATTGCACAGTGCACACCTAGAATAACTTCTGAGAAACAGAGAGTGTGTGTCCTGTAAGCCATGTGACAAGTACTCGTTAATGGTGGGTGCATTAAAGACTCAAGTTCATTTTACGGCTTTTGTGCCATCTAGTGTTTGTCCATCTACACCACAGGAATTTAATTTGTTAAATCAAATCAGTATTTTCTCTATTTAAGGCTACAGTCTGTATATTTTTAGGGTTAAAAATTATCCAAAATAAAATTAAGCAAGTATAAAACCAGGCAGTGTTCAAAACTCTCAGCTTGCCTTAGCTTGATTCAAAACAGTAAGTTTGTAATAATGTTTTTTAACTCCAGTGGTACTGGTGGATTTCCATGGGAAATGTCTTTGCGTCATGTCACATCTGTAAACATAAAGAAGAGTCTCAGCTAGTAGACTATATTAAGTCATTACATCACATCTGCACACATAAAGAAGAGTCTCGGCTACTAGACTATATTGAGTCATTACGTCACATCTGTACACATAAAGATGAGTCTCGGCTAGTAGACCATATTGAGTCATTACGTCACATCTGTACACATAAAGAAGAGTCTCGGCTAGTAGACTATATTGAGTCATTACGACACATCTGTACACATAAAGAAGAGTCTCGGCTAGTAGGCTATATTGAGTCATTACCTCACATCTGTACACATAAAGAAGAGTCTCGGCTAGTAGGCTATATTGAGTCATTACCTCACATCTGTACACATAAAGAAGAGTCTCAGCTAGTAGGCTATATTGAGTCATTACCTCACATCTGTACACATAAAGAAGAGTCTCAGCTAGTAGGCTATATTGAGTCATTACCTCACATCTGTACACATAAAGAAGAGTCTCGGCTAGTAGACTATATTGAGTCATTACGACACATCTGTACGCATAAAGAAGAGTCTCGGCTAGTAGACTATATTGAGTCATTACGTCACATCTGTACACATAAAGAAGAGTCTCGGCTAGTAGACAATATTGAGTCATTACGCCACATCTGTACACATAAAGAAGAGTCTCGGCTAGTAGACAATATTGAGTCATCACCTCACATCTGTACACATAAAGAAGAGTCTCGGCTAGTAGGCTATATTGAGTCATCACCTCACATCTGTACACATAAAGAAGAGTCTCAGCTAGTAGGCTATATTGAGTCATTACCTCACATCTGTACACATAAAGAAGAGTCTCGGCTAGTAGGCTATATTGAGTCATTACGTCACATCTGTACACATAAAGAAGAGTCTCGGCTAGTAGGCTATATTGAGTCATTACGTCACATCTGCACACATAAAGAAGAGTCTCGGCTAGTAGACTATACTGAGTCATTACGTCACATCTGCACACATAAAGAAGAGTCTCGGCTAGTAGGCTATATTGAGTCATTACGACACATCTGCACACATAAAGAAGAGTCTCGGCTAGTAGACTATACTGAGTCATTACGTCACATCTGCACACATAAAGAAGAGTCTCGGCTAGTAGGCTATATTGAGTCATTACGACACATCTGCACACATAAAGAAGAGTCTCGGCTAGTAGACTATACTGAGTCATTACGTCACATCTGCACACATAAAGAAGAGTCTCGGCTAGTAGACTATACTGAGTCATTACGTCACATCTGCACACATAAAGAAGAGTCTCGGCTAGTAGGCTATATTGAGTCATTACGTCACATCTGCACACATAAAGAAGAGTCTCGGCTAGTAGACTATATTGAGTCATTACGTCACATCTGCACACATAAAGAAGAGTCTCGGCTAACAGGCTATATTGAGTCATTACGACACATCTGCACACATAAAGAAGAGTCTCGGCTAGTAGACTATACTGAGTCATTACGTCACATCTGCACACATAAAGAAGAGTCTCGGCTACTAGACTATATTGAGTCATTACGCCACATCTGTACACATAAAGAAGAGTCTCGGCTAGTAGACAATATTGAGTCATTACCTCACATCTGTACACATAAAGAAGAGTCTCGGCTAGTAGACTATAAGGAGTCATTACGTCACATCTGTACACATAAAGAAGAGTCTCGGCTAGTAGGCTATATTGAGTCATTACGTCACATCTGTACACATAAAGAAGAGTCTCGGCTAGTAGGCTATATTGAGTCATTACGACACATCTGTACGCATAAAGAAGAGTCTCGGCTAGTAGACTATATTGAGTCATTACGTCACATCTGTAAACATAAAGAAGAGTCTCGGCTAGTAGGCTATATTGAGTCATTACGTCACATCTGTACACATAAAGAAGAGTCTCGGCTAGTAGGCTATATTGAGTCATTACGTCACATCTGTAAACATAAAGAAGAGTCTCGGCTAGTAGGCTATATTGAGTCATTACGTCACATCTGTACACATAAAGAAGAGTCTCGGCTAGTAGACTATATTGAGTCATTACGTCACATCTGTAAACATAAAGAAGAGTCTCGGGTAGTAGGCTATATTGAGTCATTACATCACATCTGTACACATAAAGAAGAGTCTCGGCTACTAGACTATATTGAGTCATTACGACACATCTGTACACATAAAGAAGAGTCTCGGCTAGTAGACAATATTGAGTCATTACCTCACATCTGTACACATAAAGAAGAGTCTCAGCTAGTATGCTATATTGAGTCATTACCTCACATCTGTACACATAAAGAAGAGTCTCGGCTAGTAGGCTATATTGAGTCATTACGTCACATCTGTACACATAAAGAAGAGTCTCAGCTAGTAGACTATAATGAGTCATTACGTCACATCTGTACACATAAAGAAGAGTCTCGGCTAGTAGGCTATATTGAGTCATTACGTCACATCTGCACACATAAAGAAGAGTCTCGGCTAGTAGACTATATTGAGTCATTACGTCACATCTGCACACATAAAGAAGAGTCTCGGCTAGTAGGCTATATTGAGTCATTACGCCACATCTGTACAGATAAAGAAGAGTCTCGGCTAGTAGACTATATTGAGTCATTACGTCACATCTGCACACATAAAGAAGAGTCTCGGCTAGTAGGCTATATTGAGTCATTACGCCACATCTGTACAGATAAAGAAGAGTCTCGGCTAGTAGACTATATTGAGTCATTACGTCACATCTGCACACATAAAGAAGAGTCTCGGCTAGTAGACTATATTGAGTCATTACGTCACATCTGCACACATAAAGAAGAGTCTCGGCTAGTAGGCTATATTGAGTCATTACGTCACATCTGCACACATAAAGAAGAGTCTCGGCTAGTAGGCTATATTGAGTCATTACGACACATCTGCACACATAAAGAAGAGTCTCGGCTAGTAGGCTATATTGAGTCATTACGTCACATCTGCACACATAAAGAAGAGTCTCGGCTAGTAGACTATACTGAGTCATTACGTCACATCTGCACACATAAAGAAGAGTCTCGGCTAGTAGGCTATATTGAGTCATTACGACACATCTGCACACATAAAGAAGAGTCTCGGCTAGTAGACTATACTGAGTCATTACGTCACATCTGCACACATAAAGAAGAGTCTCGGCTAGTAGACTATACTGAGTCATTACGTCACATCTGCACACATAAAGAAGAGTCTCGGCTAGTAGACTATACTGAGTCATTACGACACATCTGCACACATAAAGAAGAGTCTCGGCTACTAGACTATATTGAGTCATTACGCCACATCTGTACACATAAAGAAGAGTCTCGGCTAGTAGACAATATTGAGTCATTACCTCACATCTGTACACATAAAGAAGAGTCTCGGCTAGTAGACTATAAGGAGTCATTACGTCACATCTGTACACATAAAGAAGAGTCTCGGCTAGTAGGCTATATTGAGTCATTACGTCACATCTGTACACATAAAGAAGAGTCTCGGCTAGTAGGCTATATTGAGTCATTACGACACATCTGTACGCATAAAGAAGAGTCTCGGCTAGTAGACTATATTGAGTCATTACGTCACATCTGTACACATAAAGAAGAGTCTCGGCTAGTAGGCTATATTGAGTCATTACGTCACATCTGTACACATAAAGAAGAGTCTCGGCTAGTAGGCTATATTGAGTCATTACGACACATCTGTACGCATAAAGAAGAGTCTCGGCTAGTAGACTATATTGAGTCATTACGTCACATCTGTAAACATAAAGAAGAGTCTCGGCTAGTAGGCTATATTGAGTCATTACGCCACATCTGTACACATAAAGAAGAGTCTCGGCTAGTAGACTATATTGAGTCATTACGTCACATCTGTAAACATAAAGAAGAGTCTCGGCTAGTAGGCTATATTGAGTCATTACATCACATCTGTACACATAAAGAAGAGTCTCAGCTAGTAGACTATAATGAGTCATTACGTCACATCTGTACACATAAAGAAGAGTCTCGGCTAGTAGGCTATATTGAGTCATTACGTCACATCTGTACACATAAAGAAGAGTCTCGGCTAGTAGGCTATATTGAGTCATTAGGTCACATCTGTACACATAAAGAAGAGTCTCGGCTAGTAGACTATATTGAGTCATTAGGTCACATCTGTACACATAGACAAGAGTCTCGGCAAGACTGCAACCGGCCCATTCGAAAAGAAAGATAATATCAGAAGGGCTTTAAATGTAGAGATGGTGACAAAGAGGAAAAATTACGGACTGCAGCTTTAAACTGTACACAAATCAGTTTTAAAGAGGTTGAGAAATCTAATTTTCCTTGATCTTTTGAAATGTAAAAGATCATTGAACTACAAAAAGATCCTGTAACTTAAGTTTCAGAACTCAAAACTTCATCTTTAGTCCAAAAACGGTACTAAAGTTGAGAGAATTGCAAACACAGAATTACTTCAGCAACAAAACAATAGACATGTCTCTGAGCCAAGGTGTGGAAAAACACAGTCTTTGCATTGCCATCATTGTGATTGTAATATTAAGAAAGCGTGGATGAACTTTATTTTTATGTTCTAGTCAGATTAGCACCAGTAAAGACACTGCTCGTTTGTTCACTTCATTTTACTGCAGATTTGATTTTGAAAAAGACAGTTAATAATGACTAAAAAATAATAGATGATGCAGAGCCAACTGGTTCCGACAATAATGTTGCAATACACAAGTGTGTGTAACAGTATTTTTTACCATGTGTCACTATTGCTTTGTCTGTTACAGATCATTTGATATGTACAGAGTATCTGTACTGTAGCGCCGCAGTGAAACTGAATAGTTGTGATGTTTGTGATTTGCTGTTCTATCTGTGCTTCAGCATTTATGGGGTTACTGCATTGGATTAGGAATACGGATAAACGTAAAGAACTCTGCTTTTGTTATGGTTTTGATCCAAGCCATTCGCTGAGTGACATCTTCTGTTTTGTCATCAGTAAGACATGTTTCATTTGATTTAAATCATGATACTTGAAATAACCATGTATGTTTTTACTTTATTGAAAAGAATGAACTATGAATAGCCTTATGAGAACGACAGTGTGACAAACAATGGTTCATACATTCATATTTCCATTCACACCAAACACTACAAGTCATCCTTTGTCAACTGTGGTAACTCCAAGTACTTATTTTAATATGCAAAACTGTTACACAAATAATAGCAGAGGGCGTTTACCAAGTCTTGAATGCGGCACCCCTATCAAAAAAGTGTTCGAAAGAGGGGGTCAAAACAGGATAGAAAATAGTTTATTACTTTACTGTAAAAATCTTGATAATATTATAAGTGAACATTATAAAATTAAAAAAAAATTAAAAAATCAGTTTATGGCCCCTTTAAATGAGGAAACAAATAAGGAAATAAAGTAAAACATTTTTTTTTGTTTGACCACAAGAGAATCTGATGCATATTTTTACTTTCACAATGTCTTTATGTTGGCAACTTTTTGATATATATATATATATATATATATATATATATATATATATATATAGTATATATAAAACTTCCTTTATGTTCTGAATATAAGCACAAATCTGAAAATCTGAAAAGGTTTTGGAATGGCATAGGAGAGCGAGTAAATGATGACAGAATTTTAGTTTTTGGGTGAACTATCCCTAAATGATAAATCCCTAGATGATCCTTCTTTTGTCCGTCAGCTATTCCTGTGCACAGCGTGTATCACACGATTTGTGTTCGCTTGCCACAAGGGCTACTCTTGTCCCGATTTCTGCCCCTGCTCGATTATAATCAAAGGCTACAACATGATTGGTCCAAATCATAGACTGTAAAAAAAGATGGACGATGCACCTTCACTTTCTTCCATTGTAAAAAAGTGAAGCTGCCAATGTCCCAATATGGCGCTGACATCTTGGAGCTCAAGTCTGCGCAGTATTGAGCATGAAGTAGAGCAGGCTCAGCCACGGTGTCAAGGCCCTGCCAACACTCCCGCTGAATTGGTTAGTACAGTTTACTGCAGTACAGTTTACCCAGACAGCAAACTGACATTGAATCAACGTGGAAACGACGTCTCTCATGACATTGAAACAACGTTGATTTTGCTCATCGAATTAACGTTGAACCAACGTCAGACGCGGCATTCTTCAAAGCTAAATGAAAATCGAAAATTGGTTTGCTTTCACAACGTTGAAACAACGCGTTGATTTCAAGTTGATTTTCCGTTAGTTTTGAAAGAATGACGCGTCTGACGTTGGTTCAATGTTAATTCGATGAGCAAAACAATGTCAGATCAACGTTGTTTCGATGTCATGTTTCCACGTTGATTCAATGTCAGTTTGCTATCTGGGTAGTGCCTCAGTGACTTCTTCACTCAGAGAAGCTGTCAATCATGACATCACACTCCCATTTACTGTATAGCATCAAAAAACTGACTAAAACCAAACATTTAAAAAAAAAAAACGAACACTTGAACTTACATCAGGGTGATAAAAACAAGCTAAACTGACCGAATTTATTCAAAGTGTAATTTGATTTGTACGGTGACCGAGAGAGCTCAACACACTGCAACTGAAGCAAACACAGGCAAATAGAAAAAAAAAACACATGCAAATAGGGGAAAAAATGGGAGCAAATAGATAAAAACACATGCAAACAAACAAAAAAATAGAAAAAAAACGTGTGTAAATAGAAAAAAAAACACCTGCAATTTAAAAAAAAACATCTTCATCAATTCCACCCATAGACATATACACTAGACCTCACCTGGGGGTTCTAAGCATGCGTCAAAACCGCCGCCATCTTGGAACAGGGGTCTTGTCATAGGAAGTAGCTAGGTAACGTTGCTATCTCTGCCTTTACTTCGAATTCATTGATGGTGGCGGACTTTTGTGCAGCGTATGAAGTTCACGGATGAAATCTGAACTAGGAAGAATGTTTTAAAAAAAAAAAAAAATTACATTTTTTTTTTCTTTCTGGAATCAATGATAAATACATGTCTGACCGTTGGAACAAACCAAAAAAACAAAGAAAAATCGCATTCATGATGATTTATGGTGATTTTATTTGCGTTAGACCTGTGTCTACTACATTGACGCTGATGCATTAAAGTGGAGGGGCTCCCCTGTTTCAAGATGGCGGCTCTATTGACGCATTCGTTCTAATGAACTGCCGTATCCAAGGTGAGGTCTAGTGTATATGTCTATGAGTTCCACCACATACATGTGCTCCAAATACAGAAACGCACTGCAAAAGTTCACAACACAACCAAATACAGAAACGCGTTGCAAATAACACAGACCACAATGGATATGTTTGCAGGGGAACCAATTAAGTGACGAACCCGGCTGGGACGTGCTTATTGCCCGTGAGATTCCCTTTGTCCCAATCCCTTTGAAGGGCAGACGGCAGAGCCCTTGAAGTGGGACTTTAGAGTGAGCAGGGCTGTAGTGTGCTGTTATGTAGCCGTGTGGAACGCATTTGATGAAGGAGCAACGAAAGACAACATGATTTCCTCATTCTTTTCACCTGGGATGTACCCATGACAATGCAGCATGGTGTCCATCAGCTGAAGAGCTGGGGCCTGTTTCAATAAGGAGGTTCAACCAACTCTGAGTTAAAGCTTGAACTCTGAGTTGACTTACCCTGAGATGGGAAACTCTGAGTTTTCGGTTACAGAACAGCTGAAATGAGTTAGTTCAATCAACTCTGAGTTGACTGACTCTGAGTTAAGCGCGTGCACAACAGCTATAAAAAGCCATTATCAATGGAGCGCAGATATTATGAGTCACCATGGCAACAGCGCCAGACAAAAAGAGGTGTTGGGTATAATTAATTACCAAGTAATCTAAATATTGTAATTTAATTAAAGGGATTACTCTTAATTATTCTGTAATTTAAAATAAAGTATGATGCAATAGGCTACTGCATAAACTATAGACCAATTCAGTATAAAACAATAATGGATTTAACATACATTTTTAAAAGGTATATTTTTATGTAACCTTCTCCCTCTATACACTTTGATCAATTCAAGAATAATTCATGCAATTGCATATTGTTAATTTGAAAGCATCAAAAGTGCAGTTTCTTGTCTCTCCTCTCCATAT